>CP049709.1:22917307-22941314 GCA_004148225.2 Heterodera glycines | reverse complement strand
GATAAAATAATAGAAAATTTTTTTAAAATTGTTATTCTGATCATTAGGATGTGCTTTGTATTTCCCACTGAAAAAATAATTGAAAATAAAATTTATTTAATATTTTTATGAATTTTCCATTCTTCTGATCAGTATGATTTGGCAATTTATGCTTTATATTTAAAAATTTGCATTCATTTTTCATTTGTTGAATGGTATTTAAGCTTAAAAATGCTCAACATTTTGAAACAATTTATTTTAATTACTTTTATTTATGATGAAAATTTTTTTGTTTTACATCGCTTTCATTGGCATTCTGTGCCGCGAAGTGTTCGCAAGGAATTACAAATGAGGAAAGACAAATGCCGTGAATTCATCAACGAAATGAAAACATATTCTACTGAAGCAAAATGTGAGTGGTAAATTATATAATAAAGAAATTTATTTGTTTTTATTTTTTGGTTTCTGTTTTTTTTCTGAAAAATACAAAAACTCTGTAGAAAAACTGTTGCTTCTGCGTGCCTATTTTGCTTTGTTAAAAAAATTTACGGCAATTTTTTAATAATTATTTTATAGCCCAAATTAATGAATTATATTTAATTAATTATTATTATTTTGTTTTTTTACTATAGATTCTGAAGACAAATTGAAGGCAAATTTTAGAGCTTTATCTAAGGAAGTTGATAAAATAATTTCTTTAACGAAAGTAACATATCTTTTTTCAATTCTATGAAAAATGCCAAAGAATTCTTTGAAAACATTGGGAAAGCTGCCAATAATAATCACATTCAAAAATGGCTTCAACAAATCAGTACCGATTTCAATGCTTTTACTAAATTTTGGAAAAAATAAGGGCCAAAGATATTTCACATGAAATATGTGATCAATTGGCCAAAACTCAGACTGATATAAGCAATGATGCGGCATTTAGTGCCGTCCTTAAAAGCATTAGTAATTCTGAGTAAAAATGCAAAATTTTAGCAGCAAAAGACGATACAAAACAGGGATGGGCCAAATTGAAAAATAAAAAGCGAAATGCGAAAAGCGAAATTTGCGAAACTGAAAAATGCGAAATGAAAAAAAAGCGAAATGCGAAAAGCCAAAATATGCAAAAATGCGAAAAGCGAAATGCGAAAAGCGAAATTTTTTCTACAACTTTTTAATAGTTAAAATCATAAAGCAAAAATCATTTTTTAAAATTTTATTCCAAATTTAAAAATCAATAAAACGCTTTTTTGAGGCGCGCTTTTTCCAAAAAAACTTTTTGGGAAGAGGGGGCAGGCGGCGCCGGCAGGCGCCGCCGGGAAAATTTTTGAAAATTTGATTAAAATTTGTTGACAGATTTTCACTAAAAAATGATCAAATTTTGTGATTTTTATCATTTTTCTAATGAGAAATAAGAGTTTTGGCGCGCCGCTGAGAACAGTTTTTCATCAAATTACCAAATTTTGCGATTTTGGGTAATTTTCTAAGAAAAAATAGGAGTTTTGGGGGCGCGGCGGTGCCGATAGGCGCCGCCGGGGAAAAAATTGGAAATTTTGATCATTTATAAACAGTTTTTCACTGAAAATTAGCCAATTTATAGGTAAAATTTTGAAAAATTTTATTGGAATTTAATCCAATTCTTAGGGGTGTAAAAGTCGCTTTTCGCGCCAAAAAGCGAAATGCGAAAGGCGAAATGCGAAAAGCGAAACCTCGGCCCATCCCTGATACAAAATGGTCAACTTTTGAGCTAAAGCCTGTTTTTCTTGATACGCTGCTCACAGTGAAAAAAGCCTTTTACGAAGAGGAATTAAATTCCAAAATTGAATTTATCAATGAATGGGCATGAAAAAGCATGAAGCAATTGGAATTGTCAAAGTTTTTCATGCAAATTATGCGGCATTTAAGGAATTAGTAAATTGTTACGCTTTCAACGAGTACAAGGTGAATTTTGTTGTGTAAATTAATTTGTATAATTTTTTAATGGGTTTTCAGATATCAAAAGAGTACATTCTACACAATCTTGCGCATAAGCCATTTGTAAAAGTCAACGAATTAAAAATGGTACAAAAATTGAAAGAATTGATTCAAAAGGCAAAATCATTCATTGGCATGGAAAAACCAAAAAAATTTTTTCTCAGATCATTGAATTTCGTCGCAACACAAGAAAAGGCAAGTTGTGTAGTAAATTGGAATTAATTACGGATTTTGCGCCATGTAAAGTGGTGACATGGACAATTAAGGGTTATTAATTATAAATAATAATAATAAAAAAACAGAAAATGGAAATAACATTTTAACGGTATTTTTGGCATTTTAATTTTAAAAGCAGTTAAAAAGCAGAAACTGAATAAACAAAAAATATTTTTTCAAAAATTTTAGAACTCAATGCTATCTATCATTGGAGAACAAAAGCCAGAATACAGTACGGAATTTGGCAAAACATTTTACGAATCGGAGCTGGAAAATTTGCTGACTGTTGAGGACAAAGAAAAATTCTTCATCTATTTCTTTTGGATCAGGGCTGGGCGAAGCTCGGCTTAGCACTCGAAGCCGAAGCCGAAGGCGAAGCCCAATTTTTATTCGAAGCCGAAGTCCGAAGCTCGAAGCCCAAAAAACCCGAAGTTTTCGAAGCCGAAGCCGAAGTTTTTTCAAAATTTCTTTCATCACATAATTTCGGTTAAATATCAAATTTAATCAATTGACGCAGTTTCTAGTAGAGACCGGAAATTTCAAATTTGCGGATCCCGCTGCGGGACTGGAACTCAAAATTTTTTGCGGGACGGGATCCCGCGGAATTAATCCCGCAAATCCCGTATTTAAAATTTGCGGGATCCCGTGCGGGATTGCGGGATTTTGGAAAATTCGAAAAAATTTCAATTAAATTCAAAAAATTTCCAAAAATCAAAAAATGCTGAAAATAAATTTTTAGGGGCTGGCGGGATGCATTAAAAGGGGCTGATGGGTCGACTAAGATTTTTCGATTGGATCCGACGGTAAAAAGTTGATCGGAAATCAAATTATTAACGGTTCATAAATTTGACTATTTTTTTCTTTTCAAAACCACTTTTTTGCGGTGCAAGAAATCGGAATTTTTCGATTTTAATTGTTAAATTTTATTAAATTTCTGTAAAAAAATGAATATTTTTGAAAAATTAGAAGAAAAGCAACTACTTTAATGGGAACTGACCCTAAGGAAACATAATGAAAAGAGCCGAGAGAACTACCACTCGACCAAGCATGGGAAAAACACAAATAAGCAAATAGTTTAAATATATATTAATTTTAAATTTACCAAAAGTCAATCACTAGTGGTGCATTTTCACATTGAAAACTCAATCTTTAGGGGTGTATTTTTCCCGAAACTTCGGGTAAAATAGCCGAAGCCGAAGCACGAAGTTCGAAGCTCAAAAAACCCGAAGTTTTCGAAGCCGAAGCCGAAGTTTCGCCCAGCCCTGTTTTGGATTGATGAAATGGAAAAAACATTTGTTGGACATTATATTAGCATTCTTGTTCGAGTAGGAGGATGTAAAGTAATTATTTGACATTGTAAAAGAAAAAAATTAAATGAAAAAGTTTATTGTTTATTTCTTTTCAAATTTTAGGTGGACAAATGAGGCGAAAAGAAAAGTGATTAGAAGTTTTGGTTGTTACGTGATCAGGATTTTATGGAAAACAACACTTTTCTTCGGAAATCTTTCTTCTTTTTTTTCTTCATGGGCTGTTCCTTTTTTATTTCATCTTTTATTTATTTTTTCAACTGATAAATTCTGTTTTTAACTTCTAACTATATAAATCAATTATACATTTTTATTTTAAATACTATAGATGAGTGTGATTTGATTAAAAAAGAAACTGAAAAAAGAGAGATAGTAAAAATCTAAGCCTGGAAAATTCTACAAAAATTGTTAGTGTCAGAATAACATACGTGTTTTGGTCCGATCGGGTTGTGAAAGTCAAAAAATTTTCAATTCCGAGCTAGACCCCCTTCGGATGTTTTTCGGTTTTCACACCCTTTTTAATGAGTTTTCCAAGAAAATGAAAACCACTTTCAAGAGCAGGCCCGTATCCAGAAAAAAAATTTGGGGCAAGGCACCCGGTATTTTTCAAGATGTTCACGGCGCATGGCGAAAAAGCAGGGTTTTATAGCATTTTTTTGCGTCATAAAGTCTCTATTTTGCAATTTTTGGGTCACATTTTCAAAAAATAATGGTTCAAAGGGGTCCGGCGGTGCAAGATAGGCGCCGCCGGGAAAATTTTTTTAATGGTATATGGTAAGAAAATGTTCAAATTTTTCATTGAAAATTTTTTAATTTTTCATTTGGGGGGGGGCACGTGCTCCTCCCCTTCCCCCCTGGATACGGGCCCGTTCAAGAGCAAACGTTTTTCGAGTTCTCTCGGTTGGTAGTAAAGCTCCAAAATTAAAGAAAAAAACGAGAGTATCTTTCACATGGCTAATTAAATTCCCACAAATTTTTCAATTAATTAAATACAATTTTTTTTTTTTGCATGTTTATGAAATAAAATTTAAAACCGAAATAAAATTTGCCACAACATTAAATTCACTAAATAGCCATCTATTTTTTTAATTTGCATTTTCAAAATTCATTGATTGGCATCAGTATAGAAATGGCGTGTCCAACACTCCGTTGCCCGATGAAACGCCGCCCTCATTGTTGTGCATGTTCTTGGTACGGACCATGTTACCAGGCTGTTCATACTCCAGCACTTCCCCGGTGTTCATGTTGCCAATGAGGTATCCGTAAATGCCAAGCTCATTGATAACTTCGGCAAACTCGGCCCTTTTAAAGGGCCAGACCATAAAATTCTGTAAAAAAATGTGTGACAATAAATAATAAAAAAGAGAAATCGGAAACAAAAATATTTGAACTCATTAATGAAGAAGTCAAATCACTTTGTAAAATTTTAAAAATTTTATTAATGTTTTAAGTCTGTCTACCTGCTGTTCATAATTATTAAAGACATTTTTTTTTGCAATTTATAATAATATTCAAAATTAGAAAGAAATGTTATGAAAAATTAAATTTATTTAATTAGATGAAGAATATTTCTCCTAAAATAAGGAAAAAAATTTGTTACTGGATTTTTCAGGGTCTCTGATCACTATAGCATCTATTTCTACAAACTCTAAATTCCTTAAACCGAGAATTCGAAACAATTCGATATTTCAAAAATTTAATCCAAAAGGGTCCCTCACTTTTTTAATTGACGCCTTGATAAACACTCTTTTAAATTTTTCTTTAAAATTCCAATTTTATCAAAATTACCTTTACTGTCACCGGATTAATGCGCTCCATCAAAATATGTGCCGCAAGTTCACTTCGAGAAAATTTGCGTAATTTTTGAGAAATTTCTTCGCCCCAAATATTCCCTCCACCGCCCTCCTTGTTTGGCTTTAGCACATAACGCTCGGGATGGGCAATTGCATCCTTAATTATACTTAATTACCAAATAAATCGAAAATGCAAATAAAAATGAATTTGAATAATTTAAAAATATAAAAGTAAAAAAGAATTGCATAGGATTAGGAATTTAGAAAAATAAAATTCTATTGTTTAATCGATGCGAAATTTTAAAGAATTATTTGCAACGATAATAGTAAAATAGATTAACTAAAATAGATTAATTTTATGTTTTATTAATTTTCTTTTAACTGTTAATTATCGTTAATGCGTTAATTGCATAATTACCTGAATAATTTTTTGCGTTTCCTCGTCCTTATTCTCCAATCCCCACAGTTTAGCAAATGTTGCACGAATTGCGTCAACCATTTGTTGTTCGCTGGGATCTGTGAAAAATCGTTCAACCATCCCGGGCTTGGCAAGCAACTGAAATTTTTAATTGAACAAAATTAATTTAAATTAAAAAAAATTAATTAAAAAAATACTTGTTGAATTTTTTTCGATGTGCTCAATTCAAAGAACAACGAAGTCGCTTTCTGAAAATATACCAAATAAATTACGAATTAATTAATTTAATAATTACAATTGCTGTTGAGCGTTCAATCATTCGCAATGCTGCCCAAGATTTAGGCCCAAATGCGTCGCTGCCAAGTCGCACGAGATTCCAATATGCAACGCCAATTGGACGACCGTCCAATCGAAGCGTTAAATCATCGTCAAGCTTTAAACTGAAAAAAAAATTTATTTATTTATTTAAATAAATTCTGTGCTTAATAGTGAATGGCAAATGCGATTATTGGCTTTTAAGCAAATGATTTCGAAAGAAAAGCCCGAAAAGATTAGCATAATTCGTAAAGCGATAATTTACAAAATTTGTTGGGTTTTAAAATTGTTATTTTTTTTCTGATTATTATGTTTATTTTTTAATATACTCATCGATTTTTTGCATGTGAATAGACCAAAATTTGTGCATCATTTTGTAAAATTAAGAAATTGTCTAAAAAAATAATTTTTTTTTTTGCATGATAAATTTATGAATAAATATTTCCATTAATATATTTGTAAATTTATTCATTCGGTACGATGATTTAATTTTTACAGAAATATGTAACATCAATGTCTCGATCGAGACCTTTATTAAATTTAATATTAATATTTTAATTTTTTTTTTTTTGAAATTTTCGCCCTTGCCCCACTTTTCAAAGCATTCCACAGTTGTTAGGTGAACAATTTTGGCACGTCCACCGGACAATCTTTCCAACTCATATTCATCATATCGTTTGGAGAAATGCCAAGTGCTTAAGTCTTTGACGACCACAAATAAAATAATTGCACGCGGATCATTCAACAATTTCCTGGTTATTAAAAAAGAATGAAAAATTAATTAAATAATAATTAATGGAGCGCCAGAGGCGGCAGGGAAAAATTTCATATTTTTCAATAGAAATGTCAAAGGTTAATCCAACAAAATAGACAACTTGAGAGTAAGGTTGGTCGGGACCGGGAATCTTTGGCAAAACCGTGACCGGGACTTTTTTGGTTAAAAAACCGGGACCTTTTGGCTGGAAAAACCGGGAAAAACCCAGGAATTTCCCGGTCCCGGTCAAAACTGGTCAAAACCGGGACCTAGATACTCAGTTGTACTCAGGTGTCCGTGTCTAGGTCCCGGTCCCGTACAACTCTACTCGGGAGTGAAAAGATTAAAGAAAAAACATTAGAATATACATAAAATATTATTTTTATGCAAATGTTTTTTAAATCAAAGAAAATTTTAACGGATTTTCGAATTTATTAATAAATAAATCAAAAACCATTGCTGGTTCAAATTTTCATTTTAGCCTCATCTTGTTTTGTGGCTAATATAAAAAACATATAATTTTATTTTTAGAAAAATTTTCATTATTCAATTGGACTTCTTCGACCATCGCTAAAATACAAATTATTCATTTTTCTGCATAATCATGACTAATTAAAAGCAATAAAAAAAATCAAAAAATATATTTTAATAAAATGACTGACCAAGCCTTGTAAATTATTTTGGCAATTGCCGCGCCCGAACGATTTTCGGGCAATGCATTGCTGATCATTTGGTCGGAACAACCTGTGTGTTTGAGCATTCGCTGATGAATGCTCAAAAGCCGATCTTGGCATCCCGCACTGCCAATTGAGCCACCATTAACTTCAATCTGAAAAAATTTGGCAAAAATATTTATAATATTTTTAAATTTGTTTCGTGAAATAATAAATTATCGTTTGGTCGACCTGCTTTAGTTGGTAGTTTGGTTGATTGGACTTTGAATTAGTTTCAGCTGTTATCATATAATCCTAAAATAGAGAAATAAAATAAATTATATAATTATTATTATATAAATATTACTTAAACTTAAAAAAAATTTAAAAAAAAATATTAAAATAGCTTAGTTATCACTGATCTGATCAGTCAGTGACAAAAGTAATTACAAAACTCGGAATACCTCATTTAAATTGTATATTTAAAATCCATTTGGATGTGTCTGTTTTGATGAACAATTTTAGTACTTTATTTATAAAATTTTGTTGAAACTCAAATTATGTGAATTTAAATTTGAACTGACCGATCGTTGCAAAAAGATGGAAATTGGCTGTTTGATCCCTTCCTTTTTAATATCTTCCAAAATATCCAGCAGCGTCCGAACAGACCTATCTGATTCAATCACATCTTTATAGGCCATTTTTAAAAATTCGAAATCGGATGCAATTCGAAAATACAGCAGACTCATGGCCTAAAATATATGAAAAAATTGAATTTTTAAATTTTATTTATTAAAAAAATTGAATAGATTTTTAGCTTAATCATTTCCGCACATATTTTTTTTTATAAACACCGATTTTTTTTAATAATTCAATTTGGTATTAAAAATCAGTAACTATATAAACATATATAAATTATTATTTTTTTATAAATTTTACAATATTTAAAATTAAAATATTTAATTTAAATTAATAAAAATTATATTTTAAAATTTCTTCATTTGAAATGAATTTTACCTTCTGTACAGACAATGCTTGTTCATACATTTTCCGCGGAATTGGTGATGGGAACAGAGAAAATGGAACAAATTGCGCCCGATCACTTCTGATAAAAAAAATATTTTCAATCATTAATTATTCTAAAAAAAATTTATCCACCTATGTTTTTGTCCAGATACTCTTAAAACCAAGAAAACTTCATGTGCCCAGTCGATTGCATCAGATACCAATGCGTGAATACTTTCCGGATCATAGCCTACTAAAAAATTAAAAATAATTATTTTGTAAAAATTTAAATAAAATAAATAAATAAAATAAGAAAATGACATTGATTTGAAGTTTTTATTTCAGGAAGAGCTCCGTCAAGAAAATATGTTGAAGAAAAAAGAAAACATATGCAGACAAATTGCCAGAACATTTTTTTAAATTTAATTTTAATTTAAATAATAAACAATTTTAATTTTTATCACTCTTAAATATTATTTTAAAATTCCAGGAAGTTTAAAATTGCAGGAAGTGTTTGCTAATTAGGTGCATCATCATTTGGTAACTGCTGTCCACGTTTTTTCATTCATAAATTGTGGTTTTTTTTAAACGGAAATTACTTAGTCTATATATTTTTTAAATATTCTATCGATTTTTTATTATTCAAAATAATAAAAAATTCATAAAAAAATAAACATTTTTTTAAAAAATTGTTTAACAAAATTGTCATTCCATCAGACTCTCATTTTCTTGCGATTATTACATATCATCAACAGTTTTTGTCTAATCCATATGCGTCGATTTCTTAAAATTATGTTTTGTAAACTTTGAAAACTCAATTTTTACAACAGCTAAATCGGGTGCCACTGCACTTGACTTGAATTCCCGACATTCTTAGCCAATTATATACTCCAACAAGCCACATTTACATCAGTTTGCCAGAGATATATGTCTCAGAATCACAGAAGAGTCCGTTCCCGAATCTCCATTTTTGGGCCTAACCCAATCTCGATAGGGGTCATTAAATGATATGCACCGAAAATCGGCTATTAGATTAATTAATTGGTCACCAAATTAAACACTCCCGAAACAGAATTTATTTATTGCTCAGAGTCATTCATTTACCGGTGCAAAATAAAATTGACTCATTTATATTTATTACCAATCAACTTTCTAACATTGCATATACGGCATTTTAATAATTTTCTTTGGCATTATTATTTAAAATAATATCATTTCTTGGTCCAATTTTCAGAGAAAAAAATATTGTAAAATAAATTCACATGCCTTTTTGATGACTTCCGTTCACTTACAAAATTCACATGCAAAAAGTAGTAATAAAATTAATTTGTTTTTCATATTATTCATCCGTCAATTGATTTTCGAGAGTGCATTTTCTATGTGGAAAAAATAAAATAATAAATATTGGGAAATGAAAATCATTGGCACAAGAATATTTAATTATATAAATTTTATTATATCAAAAAACAATTAAAAAGTTGGAGCTTTTTTGAAAATTCGATTTTATATGAAATAGTTCAAAGAATTTATGGCCAGAAGAATTCAAAATTTATTTCGAGAATTTTTGCCAATATCTTTTTTATATTTTTTAAAAATTTCCAGGGCGGCGCCTACCACGACACCGTTGTGGGCTCAATGTTTCTAAATAGACTTAAAAAACATCTAAAATTATTATTTTGTATTAAAAACAGGGACCTCAAAAGTCCAAAACTCTGTTTTTTAATGGGGGCATAAGGAGCCAAATTTTTAAAATTTCAAAAAATGGCGCAAAATGTAGCCAAGACTCTCGTATATTCGCGATGGCGCTTTGGGTCAGAGTACAGTACAACTCGCCGACGCCAACATGCCGATGGCCGACTCGCTGACGCTAAGCTCGCCGATAAATTAAGCAAGAAAAAATGATGAAAAATTAAAATTTCTTGATAATTTAACTTTACTTGGTATTCGCTCAACGGCACTGATCTTATCTTTGCGTATAGTGAAAGAAGATATCCATTAATTGTTCGCCGCGTTAACTTTTGAATTTGTAGCGAATTATACTTAGTTGTTACTAAATTTTGTCGCAATTTTTTTTTTCAAAGGTGTTTAAAAAAAACCTAAAAACGCTGATGGATTCTACTAGTTTTTTTAAAATTTGTTCGTTCGTTTTTTTTTTCCCATTCAACAAAATGCGCGAATGTGAGCGAAATTTTTCGATTTATGACCAATGTTTCTGGCATTTATTTTTTTATTTATAATCCTTTTTACAGGAAAATTTGGTTTTAATTTATAAAATTTGAATTTTTTCCACAATTTTTCTTGAATAATTATCGGCGAGTAAACTATCGGTGCATCGATGTCCACCAGCTTTCGGCACCATCTGAACTCTCTTCTTTTTTTTTTTAAAACGCGGCGAAAGATTATTGACTTTGAACTAGAGTGCCACTGGACCGGGAATTTTGGGCAAAACCGGGACCGGGACTTGTAAAAAAATTTTTAAAAAATTCAAATTTTAATTATTTTTTTTTTAAAGTGAAAATAATATAAACTTATTTTTTTATTTTCTTTTTATTTTATAAACCCAAAAAGGCTGGTTTTCGGGATTAATAGGCTCAACAATTTGTACGGATTTTCATTTAAAAAAATGATAAAAATGTGTCAATTAAAATAAAACTATGAGTAATCATATTTTGTCGATAGGAAAGCCATGAGTATACAAAAAGAAAATTCAAAATATGTTAGTTTCTGTAGAGGGATTGAACAAGGGGAAAGAAGAAGTGAAAGTCAGGGAGACTAGCCACTAGACCATCACCACAATTGCCGTTACTTTTAAAGAATGTATTAATATATTTTTAAAAATTTTTCCTTTTAACTCCAATTTTCTTACTAATTTTTCACTCAGACCCCATTCTTACCAGTGCTTGTTTTTCCCGGTTCCCGGTTGCCCTACCTGGACCGGGACCTGAGCTTTTCAAAATCCGGGACCGGGAATCGGGACCGGGACCTCGGATGACCGGGAATTCCCGGCCCGGTCCCGGTCCCGTGGCACTCTACTTTGTATTTTCCCATTTTTAAATACGAGATATCTTATCAAATCATAAATTATTTAGCGCAATATACTTCTCATTTTAATAAAATATTTATATATTTGTATTTTTTGCTGAATATTTACGCAAATTTTATTTAAAAAAATATTTCTATATTGATTTAAAATGTTGCTTGATAAATAGGGCATAGAATTATATGCATATGCATATTTTTTTTCCTGAACTGTGGGAGGCCTGAAACGTACGAAAAACATGTTTTTAGCTCGGTTTGAAGCTTCTAGGATGACTTTCCATATGCATATTTTGTATATTTGTGCATATTTCACGATTTATGTACATATTTGCATATTTGAGCATATTTTGGCATTTCATGCATATTTTATGTGCATATTTGAGCATTTTTTCAAAAAACCTCTATTAGAACGGCCCCCATCAGCTAAATTAGCCTTTTTTACCTCTAAAGCCTGGAAAATTTTCCGAAAAGTCATTTTTTAGCCAAATTTTCTAAAAAAAATTGCAAAAATTAAATTTTCTTAAAAATTTGTAAATTTATGTCAAAAAGTTAAAAAAAGCGAAAATTTCGCTTTTTGGGTTTATTTTTCGCTAAAAATTCGTCAATCTTAGCTTTATAATGTTTTTTTCATCTAAAATGATTTTTAATACAATATTTGGCCACTTTTGAAAGTTTTACCTTACATTTAGCGAATTTGAAGAAATTTTAAGAAATTATACCCTCAATTTGGAGAAATTTATGTGCATATTTTTCACTTTTTATGCGCATATTTTGCGATTTTATGTGCATATAATTCCGAGCCCTATTGATAACCAATATATTTACGTAGGCATATGAAAATCAATGTCAACAATTTTTTTTTTAAATTTTCTTTTGCTATACATAAAATAAATGTGGAACCGGAAGAGCATAAATATATTCGTTTTTCTGCTATAATAATTTCATCAAAATTGCATTTGCAAAAAAAAAAGTTTATATAAATATTTTAATAATTTTCAGTTATTACTTTTTTAATTAAAATAAAATTTTTTGAGTTTCTGTTTTTAAAAGTCTCATTGGCAAAATCTTTTTTAGCTCATTTTTTTGACTATGAACAATTTATTATTAATAATAAAATATATAAAGTTGGATTATCTTAAATTAATCTCTAATTGAAAAAAATATTATTGATTATTTTGTAAATTAAAAGTTCACTTTTTACAAAAAACTTCGCTTATAATAATTATGGGTGGAACAATATGGATATGCCTAACAAGAAAATTAATTTCCTCAAATATTAAAACATCACTAAAAAAAAGGAAAAAAACAAAATAAAAGAAAATAGAAAATTAATAAAATCCTTAAACCAAAAAAATGAAAAAAGGTTTTTTTTAGAAAATTAGAATGAAGAAAAAGTTTGGATCTGCTACCCTTTTTTTATATTTTTTTTTTTTTTTTTTTTTTGGTTTTTTTTTAATTCCTTTTTTATTTTTCAATATTATTTCTCAAATAAAATAAAAATAATAATAATAATTTAGTTTATTAATATTACATATTGCCCATACTCATGATTTACATATAATATAGGCAAATTATTTAATTCGTTTTTTTTCTAAGATAAAATTCATTAACAAAAAAAATGGCGATCAATTATTATATTTTCTTTACGATTTGTCTATTTTTTACGAAATTTGCAATGACTATTAATGGTAATAAATTTTGTTGAATATTTTTTTACAAAATTATTTTTCAAAATTAGGAGGGCCAAGTTCGACAAATAACCAAAAGCCAAGAACGATCAATCGAATTGCACATCCAAGAAACATTGAAGGACAATTAGCTGCTGGTGATCATATTCCGCACACAAATCAGCCAACAAACAATGCCACGAATGGCCACCAAAATGATCAAAATGCCAATTCAGAAAATTCAGATTTGTTGGACAACAGTGCAACAGAACAGCATTCAAGTGTTCATGAGGGGAATAACGGTATAAGAAAGTTTACTGTTTTATTTTTTTAATATAATTAAGCAAATAAATTATTGTATTTTTTAAATTATTTTCTGAGTTTGGAATAGTTGGGGATTTCCGATATCCTGATCTTTCAAAAAAAAACCCAAGCCTGGATTTTTTTTTGGACACAGCTCCAGGTATCAGGGGCTATTTTTGACAACCTGGATTTCCTGGAATTTTGTCAGGGAAAATCCTGGTCCAGGTCCAGGCTTTTTTGGGAATTCCAATAACGTGATCTTTCAAAAAAAAACTCAACACAGGAAGGAGCCTGGTAAATGTTAGCCTGATCCTGATACACTAATCCAGGGACATCATAATTTTGCGGCCATGACATTTTTCACCAGATGCCACAAAAATGATGGTTAACCCTAACTTATAACTAATTATCATCATTATTTTTAATTTTTCCTCCATTTTATAACGAAATTTCGTCTTTTTTTTTGTAGCTGGTCGTCCAACCGAAAATTTGATCATCGAAAATGAACATCGAGCTCATTTCTTTGATCAAGGCAAAAGCATTGATACCACGTCGCCGTCGGGATATTCAAATGCAAATGCAACAAAATTGGACGAAACAAATGATCATCAGCAATTGGTGAGCGAAGGTGGGAACGACGACGACGACAAGCGCAAAATGAATGACATGGAAGAAGGTTTTTTGTAAATTTAAAAAATAAATAAATAAAACAATTTTAATTAGATAAAAATATAATTATGGTTATTTAATATTTTATGAATCAAAAATCGCCAATGGTTTTCGAAAATTTTTTAGTGCTTAAAAATAGGGTTAAGCCCCGACCCTCGGGGAGAAAAATGTCGGGGAACGGGGAGGAAATTCCCCGAAAGAATTTGTCGGGGATGGCTGGAGAAATTCCCCGAAACATGTCGGGGCTTAACCCTACTTAAAAACTCCCAAAGTATAACGAAAATATTAGTCCATTACTAATTAAAAATATTTCTAGAGTTAAAAGAAAAATTCACTGTATTTAAAATAGTGATTTAAAGCTAAAATTCATTTGTTAATTTTTTAATTTCGTTTTCGTTAAAAATAAATATTTCGTTTCGTTTTGTGATCAGATTGATCGGAGATACATACGAACATAGTCTCTCGATTAGAAAATACGAACAAAATGAATAAGAAATAAAATAAAATTATTTTTGGAGATAAATTATTATTTATTAAAATTCATTTATTAAGAAGACAGCAATAATGATCCGGTGATCTCAGAATGTTGTCCAATTTGCTTGCAGCCATTCACAGAAGCATCAAACAAAAAAGTGCTTAACAAATGTGGTGTAAGAAAATTTGTTTATTTTTTAAAAATTTTATTTAATCTTTTTTAGCATCAATTTGATGTGAATTGCATCGATCAATGGCAAACAATTTGAATTAATTAAATGGATTAATTAATATTAAAATAAAAAAAAACAAAGCATTAGTAAGATTAAATTAAATTATGTTTAAGGCTTCACAGCAAAAATTCATGTCCTGTTTGCCGTTGTGAGGTTGATGGAGATGAACGCCCTAATGGACATGAACAGAGTAAAAAAACAAATTTTTATTTTAGCATTTTAATTTTAATTAATTTTAAAAATTAACAAAATTTCTCTTAGCTGAGCCTCCACGAGTAATTACGACCAACACAATGAACACAGTGTTCAGAGATTTCTCCGGTAACTTCTGATCAACGAAGAATTATTCAGCGTACACGAGATTTGAATTAGTCAGAATAGCAAAAGTCATAAGTAGGGCTGGTAATTATATGCACATGCATATTTTTTTCCTGAACTGCGGGAGGCCTGAAACGCATGAAAAACATGTTTTTAGCTTGATTAGAAGCTTCTAGAGTGGATTTCCATATGCATATTTGCATATTTTGCAATTTTTTGTGCATATAATTACCTGCCTTAGTCATAAGCATACAAAATAACGATTATTGTATATGTTAGCAATTTTTCTGATAAAGTGTTTTCTTATCTGTTACAAAAATTTTTTAAAAATTAATAGCCGAAAAATTGTACATAAAAATTTATTAATTGTATAAATAAATTTATTATAAAAGAAAGTTTTATATTGTACATACAATTTTTTGTTATAATTTTATTTTTATGCATCATTTGTGATATGTTAAGGGTTGTATTTGTCAAAAAAAAGATTTTTTCTCATTGGAATAATTCATTTTATTTTAAATTAAATTAAACAACCGAGTCAATAAATACTGAATTGTATAAAGCCTTGTTTTTCATAAATTAAATTTTTCGTCTTTTTTTAAATTAATAGTTTTAAAATTATTCAACAATTTTTAAGAAGTATTATCCATTTTCGCTCATACAATATTTTGTGTTTTTGCTTACGTTTCGAGACCGAGACTGAAAAATATGAAATCGAGCCCAAAAAAAAACCCGAGACTTTTCTCGAGTGAGACCGAGAGGCACGAGCATCACAACTAAGTTATATATTCATAAAAAATGATAATCAAAATTTCTTGCATATTTTCAAAAAATGAACATTTTTTTGTGTAAATCTTATGCCTAATTATCTTTCTGTTCATTAATTTTCACTTAATATATTTTATATAAAATTAAAATAAATTTGTTAAACATAAATTAATTAACAATAATAAAAAAATTTCATATGTTTCTTTCTCTTATGCCTAATTATCTTTTCTGTTCATTAATTTTCACTTAATATAGTTTATACAATAATTATTTAAATACATTTATTAAAACATAAATTAATTAGCACTAATAAAAAAAATTACAAATTTTTATTTCCGTATTTTTTTAGTTTCCGTTTAAACGCGTGACATAAAGCAGGCTAATATTTTAATGTGACAAAGGTCAATTAAAAATAAAATTCACTTCCGATTATCATTTCGCGATATGATCACATGATTGTTGTTATTAATTTCTACAATATAAAAATAAATCTCGGAAATGAATGAATCACCTTTATAAATTCATAAAAATTCTGCAATTTATATTTATATTAGAGTTAAAGTCATTAGAATGACAGTATTTCCATTTTTGTGTATTCTTAACATAATTTATTTAATAAATTTGTTTTTTTAAGGAAATATTCCACAAATCTTTCAAATGTTTTTAAAATTTGTGCTTTTTCCTTTTTTCTTAATTTCATTGGCAATTGCTCAACAAATTCTGCCGATGACAAATGATGAAATTGAAATGATCAAAAATATAATGGGCTCAATTGAACAGAATTTGATTATGGTGGAAGCGAATTGTTGCGCAATTGATCATGAAAATTTTGATCAATTCAAAAAGGCGGTCCCGAAAATGTTCGAGAAAATCAACCAAAAAATAATGATTGAAAACGAAACGCCAAAATTTGCGGATTTTCAAGAATTTTTCGCGGAAATTTATGCATTTTTGGACAAAGTGCACATCGAGATGGAAATTTTTGTCAAAAATTTGTCCCCATATTGTGAACAAAATGAGCAAAAAGCGTTGACACGCTTTGAAATGGCCATGCAAATGGAAAAGGAATTTTTGATGGACAATTTGGTAACAATTGAAGAGCCAAATGCGAAAATCAAACGGTAAATTGAAGAATTAATTAAATGGAAAATTAATAATTTAAGATTTTTTGAAAAATTTGACTCCTCATTGTTTGCAAAATTAACCTTAACAATTGTTGATATGCTAACAATGGATTCATTGCTAAAGGATGAGAGAAACCGGCACTTTAGTAAATTGTTTGGTAACTCTAATGAAGGTAATTAAGAAAAATTCCAAAAAAACTTTGAATAGGAAAAAATGAAAATTATCAAAAAAAGATACTTAAATTTTTTTTTTATGAAATAATGAATATGATAATTTATTAATTTCAATTTTAATTTAGAATATAAATTTAATACAATGAATAGTAATATATATATATATATATATTTTTATATTAATTCCTGAAAATTGCTTTGTTAAATTATATTTTTTCTTCATTTCTATGGTCTAAGTTAATGAATATAAATTTTTTTTTTAAATAATTTAAATATTAATTTTTTTTTTACATTTAAAAAAATATAAAATTTAGTTGAAAAACATTTCTCAGCGCAAAGACGATTTGTTCGTAGCCCACCAAAATTTGGTGATGCCATGAAGGGGGTAAAAGAAGTGGCATGCTGTTGGATGCCAAAAAAGAAGGGTGCAAATGTTTTCTTTGTGAACAATGCGTTGGATAATTGTAGCAAAGTAAATTTTAAAAAAATTTGGCATTTTATTTCTTTGAAAATTTTAAATAATAGGACAAGGATGGATACTTTAATATTTTTAAATTTGAATATAAAATATAATTTTCGCTTTATTCACTAAAGTCTTCGGTTTTAGACAATTTTTCAAAAAAAATAAAATAAAAAAATAATTATAAAAATCCCATACTTTTTGTATAGATTTGTTCTTGAATTCTTCATCCTTTTTTTATAGTTTCCCTTCAAATTATTATGACAACTATTTTTATCCCTGAGGGATAAATGAGAATTGTTCGCCTAATTAGTTATCTTAATTACAGAAATGCTGTCTCAGTTGCGGTTGTGTTGTGATGTCACCGTGGATGCTTTTTGTGGCAATCATTGGCACTCCAATTGGCATTGTTTGCGAAGGTGCCAATGCTGTGCGACGCTGCGCTAACCCAACGCCAAAAGAGATGCCGTCAAAAATTGCATCGAAAACTAGCGGCACATCAAAAACAACATCAAAAACGGCGTCAAAAACAAACTCAAAAAATGGAGAGAAAAAGAAAAATAATTAAGCCAATTAAATTTTTATGAAAAAATATTTAGGTTTTTGTAGGTAAAAGATGAATGAATTCATTAGCAAAATTTTGTAAAAATTTTATAATTAAAATATATGGCATAAAAAATTTTCCTAAAAATTCTAAACGATTAATTCTTTTAATTTTATAATTTATATGTAAAAAAAATTTTCCTAAATTTTATGGTATAAAAAATTTTCCCTAAACGATTAATTCTTTTAATTTTATAATTAATATATGGTATAAAAAATTTTCCTAAAAAAGTTCTAAAACACTATTGTTTAGCCGTTTCAATTCTCGACCAGACAGCCTGATATTAATAATTATATTCATTTTTGATTAGAAAATTTACAATTTCAAACCGTTGCATGATTCCCAAAAAATTGCGACAATTATTAAATAATTCTAATTGCACTTTCAGTCTCATAAAATTTTCAAAACTAATTTGCTATATATTATTGCAATTTAGCCGTTTCAATTCTTTACCAGGCAGCCTGATATTAATAATTACCCTCATTTTTGATTAAATTATTCGCTGCCAAACAAATTGCACCTACCAGTGTTAATTAAAGGTATATGAAAATTATTATACTTTTTACTCTTTCATTCTTAAATATATATATTTTAAAGTAAGTTCACAAAATTAAATTTACGGTATCAAGTACAGTACGGTAATTAATACGATTTGCTATCATTCAATAGTCCTAAACATTCTCTTGTTTTTTAGAAATTGCATGGTGCCATAATTTATGAAGCGACCTATACAGAACAATTAGCATTTTTTCCACCATTTGAAAAAGATAACAATAAATTATAAATATTTTATGGTTCCTTAATGCACTCTTCTTGTGACTTCTAATTAATTTATATAATTGAGCAATTAGACACGCAATAAATAATTATTATTTATTAATTTAACAAAATTTTTAAGCTCATTTTTTTTTTCATGTTTTCCCGTAAAAAATCAGTTTAATTAAGATTAAGCACGCATATTGGATAAATAGTGCTCATATTAAATATTAACTATCCAAAAATGCCATGGATAATTGGACAAAAACTTTTTTTTGGAAAACTATTTGCGCGGTTTTTTGTTTGTTCAATAAATGCCGTCCGACAGTGTTTGCCAATGACGAACATTTGACGGCAAACATAAAATTGAGAAGCGATGGTTATAAAGCCAGTTCCAATTATGGCCAAATATCTAATGATGTAAAAATATCATGTCCAAAAATTGCGTCCCATTCAGTCAGTGGTTGTGGTTAGCCTTCGCCAAAAATTTTTTTACGATTGACTTAAATTTTTAATAATATAAATTAATTTTTTAGGAATTTCTTAAATTCGGAATTTTTTTCCTAATAATTCAGAAATCATTTTGTGGAAAAACAATATTATATTTTTTTATCCCATGATAAAAATAGAAAATGTTGGATTACCCGGAAAAACATGTAAAAATAGGAAAATTCATTAATAATTTTTAGCAATAATAAGCTATCTTTATGGTAATTGGCGTCATTTTAATCAAAATCAATTGCTTAAGTGAAAATAAGCCCGTATTTTGATCAAAAATTTAATTTAAAAAAAATAAAAGAGTTAAAAAATATAATTTAATTCCTATTTTTGTGATTAAAATAAAATTTTTCAAATTGCTTGAAAATATACGTTTTTGAAATAGTTTGGTTTCGAAAGCCTAAAATAAATTTTGAATTAAGCTGACTAATAAATGATTTTTTGAGAGCTAAATTTATTATATTAAACTAATAAAAATAATACTTTTAAATATTTCAGCCAAATGAATTTATTTCTTTTCAAACCGGATGAATATCAGCGTTTGTACAACTGTAGCACATACAGCACTGAACAAATCCCTTTGGAAAGACGACAACATTTATTCATCGGATTCTTTTTCCTCATTTTTGGCATCATTTGTGAAGTATTTAATTAAAAATAAATAAATAATTAAATAATTATTTTTTTTAATTTTAGATTTTGTACATCCCATGCATGATCGCAATACGAAAGCACACGGACTCCACTTGTTATCGGGTTGGTCTGCTGGGGTTTGGGTGCAGCCACCTTAGGCGCTGTTAAACAAAAATTAGCTTTTTTAGCCCAATAGAATCCCATAGTTTAAGCGAATAAAGCTCATTAAGAAGATATGTCTAATGATACCCAAATTGCTAATATCCGATAACCGAAAAAAAAATTATCTATTTTTTTATAATTCTAATATCAAATATACTTTTTATAAATTTTTCATTTTTAGTTTTTAAATATCAAATATAATTTTTTAATCAATAACCGAGTAGGAATGCCAAAAAGTTGTGCCCGTATCAGTCGGTTAGGGCATAGTTCGGTTTGGAATAATAGTGGGTTCGAGTCCCAACGGGTGAATTACCCTTTATTTTCAACCTTTTCGAAACTTTGTACTGATTTTTTATGCAATTTTTGCATGCCATAATAATGAAAATGCCATGAAAATTAAATTGTTTGCATATTTTGGCCCTTTCCAGTTCATGTTTTATATCGCCATAACCGACATGCTGAGCTTGTTGATCTGTGCCATTCTGACGGGCATTTTTGCAATTATCGGCGCCGTTTATTGCACAGCGCCACGCTTCATTTACATCAGCGGAGCATTTGGACTTGGTAAAATATAAAAAAAAAATTTTTTAAATCAATTTTTTTTTGCTAGCAAATACACACTGTAGATAGTGTTATACTGTAAGCAGGAAATAATTCCTTTCTGTCTCAGTTGTACTGGAACAGAAAATTTTACGCTAATTGAATTCATTTAATAGCTAATTTGCAACTTTGCCAAATGAAAGTTTATTCAAATTATAAAAATATGAAATTCAATGGTTTTAAATAGAATTTTTTATCAGAAAACTTCCAAAAAAATAAATGAAAATTTCTGCACAGCTTTGTGGGTGTCCGAGTCAACAGCGGAAGTGTTGTTGGCAATCAATCGATGTGTTCAAATCATTTCCAATCGGTTGGCCAATTTTCTGTTCCAAACATGGCGCACTTATGTGTGGCTGTTGCTCGCCTCGGTGTACGGCTTGTACATGCTGATTTTCACGAAGCCAATTCTGTTCACCGGCTTGTATGTCAGTTGGTTCAACAACCCCCACGTGGGATATGTCGACGAAGCGGACGAAATGACAGTAAGCTGTTTTTTTTGGGTTGAAGCTGGGATGGCCAGCCAATGTTTAATTGGTTGTGATTACATTTTGTACAGTAAACCTCTAAAATACTGTAAGACACAGTAAACATTCTTTTTTGTACAGATTTTTTTTTACTCTTAAGATACAGACAGCATGACTTCTTTACCGTATGATGGCAGTAAATTAATTTGTAGAATCATTTTTCTCAAAATTTTGGACAAAAGATGAAATTTTGTTGTATCCAATTTGACAAGTTGCAAATAGAAATGAGGAATCAGTTTTAAAGGACTTAAATTTATTTTTCTATATAAATTTAAAAAAGGAATTTAATGCCAAGAAATATTTAATTAAAAAGCCGAAAAATTGAAGTTAATTAATAGGGCTGGGAATTTTTATGTAAGAAAAATCGCGAAATATGTAAATAAAATATGTATAAAAAATGCTAAAATATGTATGAAATATGTACAAAAACCCCCAAATATGTACTAAAATATGTAAATAAATTTTTTAAAGGGTTATTTTTTTGGGCAAAAATTCTTCGTAAAAAACGAAACAGAGGTTAAAATGCCATAAAAATAACCAAAATAGGCTTAGAATCACATTTTAGTATTTCAAAAATTAATTTTTGATATCATTTTTTTGAAAAAAATTCCATTTTTAGGGATACATTTTCAGTTTTTTTTTTAATTTTTCACAAAAAATTCTATAAATTCTCAAAAAGCCTCAAAATATGTAAAAAAAAAATGAAAATATATACGAAAAATTGCAAAATATGTACGAAAAAGTCCAAAATATGTACATATGTAATATGTAGAAAAACCCCGAAATATGTAAAAAAAAATATGTAAATAAAAGTCCCAACTTTTGTTCGCAAACACAAAAAAGAAAGTGTTTTTCCTACTAATTAGGCTATGGAGAACCCAGGAAAAAAAGATGCATTTACATAAAATTCCCAGCCCTATTAATTAAGAATTTTTTTTTTTAGTACCGAAACGAAGTGCAATCCATGCACAATTTCCTCTTCTTAATTGCTTTGACCGGTTCATATTTACTTTTTTCGCTGATGTTTAACTGCACGGATACTCAGCTTCCTATTGACACGCAAATGAAAACATTCCGCGAAAAAAGATATAAAAAATATCATTTAAAAAAAATTTATTTTTAATTTATTTAGATTTTCTTCCAAGTTGCACTGATCAGTTTGGTGAATGGAATTTCGGCAATCATTTGGACTCTAATGAAATTTGTGGAACCGAACGAATTGATGATTTATGTTGGCCAATTTTTGTGGATTTTAGCCCATGGTATTTCTTTTTGGGTGAAAAAACCATTTAACAATAAAAGCGAAAATTTCTCGGCCACGCCTCTAGGCACTGCCGGACACAAAAATTCGTAAATTTTATTTTAAAAAATTGGCTCAATTTGAAAAATTGTCAATTTTACGGACAAAATCTAAATACATTGCATTCAAAAATTATTTTTATGAATTAAACAAAAATAATTATGAAAATAAATTTGTTTTGAATATTTTTGATTGATTAAATTTTGAGAATGATTCAAAAAAAAATTGTTTCGTTGTTTCGTGCTCGTACTCGTTTTTCGTATTTATTTGGTTTTTTTTTCGTATTTTAATGGCAATGAGTATGAAAAAATTGGTGGATATATTTGAATCAAAATTTTTTTACGCCCTTATTTTATAAAATAAAAATTTTAAATTTTAGGTGTGCCACCGTTCATTTATTTGTTCCTGAACAAAACTGTTCGACTTGAAGTGTCAACAATGCTTTACAGAGCTGGCAAAATGTTGAAGCCATGCCAATACTTTTCGAGAGTTTCGCCCAATGGCACTTTTTTGGCACAACTACCACCTCATCCCAATTCAAATTAAAAAATAACTTTTCATAATTTTTTGCCAAATTTTTCAGCAGTCTCATTAACTTATGGTTGTCCTCAATAAGGGGACCGGTAAATTGGACACTGGAAAATTGGACACCAAGGCGAAAAACTGGACACCAAATTCCTCTTTTAAAAAAATAAACCCAGGAATTAAGTGAAAAATAAATGAATAGCTACACTTATACCGTATTTCCTGTAATATAACCCCCCCCCCTGAATTAGTACCCCCCCCCTGAATTATAACCCCCCTTTTGAGGAGGGTTGAAAAAAAACAGAACCCCCGGGGGTTATATTTCAGGAAATACGGTAGTTGATCAGTTTCAGTTGGCTGCACGATGATTGGTCAATGTGCCAAAAAATTCACGAAAAAATATGCAACAATGATTGTAGTGTCGTCGACGAAAAATGGGGGAACCCTTTTCTAAAAGAAAACATTTTTTCTTTATGAATAATATGTTGGCTTTATATTACTGTTGTGTTAAAAAATAATAATAGAGCAATAAGTGCTTTCCAGTTAGCACGCTTATAAAAGTATATGTGCATATTAAAATAAAAATCTTTTAGGCAAAACAAAATGTTTGTTTTATTTATTTTTAATTTTATTTATTTATATCAAAGAGTGTCCAAGAATTCCGGTGTCCAATTTTTCATTAGCGTCCAATTTTCGGTGTCCAATTTTCTGCTTCTGGTGTCCAATTTACCGGAAGCCCCTCAATAATTCGTTTGATTATGAAATTTTCTTTTTTTT
>CP049709.1:22869563-22914890 GCA_004148225.2 Heterodera glycines | reverse complement strand
AAATTTAAAGTTTTTTAAAATTTTATTTGAAAAACACACTCATTCTAAACAAATATAAAACTTCTCTCATGAATAATATGAACTATTAATGACATTAAATGCGATTTTCAAATACTGGGAGGCAGAATGTGAAAATTCACGGTATATAATTGATTCACTGGTAAATCATCTGAGATGATTTTATGTTTTAAATTTAAACTATAATATGCAAAGCAAGGAAAATTCCACAATAGCAAGAGAAGAGCAACTCAGAATGCCAAAAAAATCATAAATGTCTAAACCAAACCTCTGTGGGAGAATGCTCCAAAAATATTTTTATTATTCCGATGATTTTTGTGCCCGATACTTGAATCGAAATTTTCTCCTATCTTTCTCGGGAAGTGCTGAAAATTTAAAGTTTTTAAAATTTTATTTGAAAAACACACTCATTCTAAACAAATATAAAACTTCTCTCATGAATAATATGAACTATTAATGACATTAAATGCGATTTTCAAATACTGGGAGGCAGAATGTGAAAATTCACGGTATATAATTGATTCACTGGTAAATCATCTGAGATGATTTTATGTTTTAAATTTAAACTATAATATGCAAAGCAAGGAAAATTCCACAATAGCAAGAGAAGAGCAACTCAGAATGCCAAAAAAATCATAAATGTCTAAACCAAACCTCTGTGGAGAATGCTCCAAAAATATTTTTATTATTCCGATGATTTTTGTGCCCGATACTTGAATCGAAATTTTCTCCTATCTTTCTCGGGAAGTGCTGAAAATTTAAAAGTTTTTAAAATTTTATTTGAAAAACACACTCATTCTAAACAAATATAAAACTTCTCTCATGAATAATATGAACTATTAATGACATTAAATGCGATTTTCAAATACTGGGAGGCAGAATGTGAAAATTCACGGTATATAATTGATTCACTGGTAAATCATCTGAGATGATTTTATGTTTTAAATTTAAACTATAATATGCAAAGCAAGGAAAATTCCACAATAGCAAGAGAAGAGCAACTCAGAATGCCAAAAAAATCATAAATGTCTAAACCAAACCTCTGTGGGAGAATGCTCCAAAAATATTTTTATTATTCCGATGATTTTTGTGCCCGATACTTGAATCGAAATTTTCTCCTATCTTTCTCGGGAAGTGCTGAAAATTTAAAGTTTTTAAAATTTTATTTGAAAAACACACTCATTCTAAACAAATATAAAACTTCTCTCATGAATAATATGAACTATTAATGACATTAAATGCGATTTTCAAATACTGGGAGGCAGAATGTGAAAATTCACGGTATATAATTGATTCACTGGTAAATCATCTGAGATGATTTTATGTTTTAAATTTAAACTATAATATGCAAAGCAAGGAAAATTCCACAATAGCAAGAGAAGAGCAACTCAGAATGCCAAAAAAATCATAAATGTCTAAACCAAACCTCTGTGGGAGAATGCTCCAAAAATATTTTTATTATTCCGATGATTTTTGTGCCCGATACTTGAATCGAAATTTTCTCCTATCTTCTCGGGAAGTGCTGAAAATTTAAAGTTTTTAAAATTTTATTTGAAAAACACACTCATTCTAAACAAATATAAAACTTCTCTCATGAATAATATGAACTATTAATGACATTAAATGCGATTTTCAAATACTGGGAGGCAGAATGTGAAAATTCACGGTATATAATTTATTCACTGGTAAATCATCTGAGATGATTTTATGTTTTAAATTTAAACTATAATATGCAAAGCAAGGAAAATTCCACAATAGCAAGAGAAGAGCAACTCAGAATGCCAAAAAAATCATAAATGTCTAAACCAAACCTCTGTGGGAGAATGCTCCAAAAATATTTTTATTATTCCGATGATTTTTGTGCCCGATACTTGAATCGAAATTTTCTCCTATCTTTCTCGGGAAGTGCTGAAAATTTAAAGTTTTTAAAATTTTATTTGAAAAACACACTCATTCTAAACAAATATAAAACTTCTCTCATGAAATAATATGAACATATATAATGACATTAAATGAATTTGCGATTTTCAATACTGGGAGGCAGAATGTGAAAATTCACGGTATATAATTGATTCACTGGTAAATCATCTGAGATGATTTTATGTTTTAAATTTAAACTATAATATGCAAAGCAAGGAAAATTCCACAATAGCAAGAGAAGAGCAACTCAGAATGCCAAAAAAATCATAAATGTCTAAACCAAACCTCTGTGGGAGAATGCTCCAAAAATATTTTTATTATTCCGATGATTTTTGTGCCCGATACTTGAATCGAAATTTTCTCCTATCTTTCTCGGGAAGTGCTGAAAATTTAAAGTTTTTAAAATTTTATTTGAAAAACACACTCATTCTAAACAAATATAAAACTTCTCTCATGAATAATATGAACTATTAATGACATTAAATGCGATTTTCAAATACTGGGAGGCAGAATGTGAAAATTCACGGTATATAATTGATTCACTGGTAAATCATCTGAGATGATTTTATGTTTTAAATTTAAACTATAATATGCAAAGCAAGGAAAATTCCACAATAGCAAGAGAAGAGCAACTCAGAATGCCAAAAAAATCATAAATGTCTAAACCAAACCTCTGTGGGAGAATGCTCCAAAAATATTTTATTATTCCAAAAATTTTTGTGCCCGATACTTGAATCGAAATTTTCTCCTATCTTTCTCGGGAAGTGCTGAAAATTTAAAGTTTTTAAAATTTTATTTGAAAAACACACTCATACTAAACAAATATAAAACTTCTCTCATGAATAATATGAACTATTAATGACATTAAATGCGATTTTCAAATACTGGGAGGCAGAATGTGAAAATTCACGGTATATAATTGATTCACTGGTAAATCATCTGAGATGATTTTATGTTTTAAATTTAAACTATAATATGCAAAGCAAGGAAAATTCCACAATAGCAAGAGAAGAGCAACTCAGAATGCCAAAAAAATCATAAATGTCTAAACCAAACCTCTGTGGGAGAATGCTCCAAAAATATTTTTATTATTCCGATGATTTTTGTGCCCGATACTTGAATCGAAATTTTCTCCTATCTTTCTCGGGAAGTGCTGAAAATTTAAAGTTTTTAAAATTTTATTTGAAAAACACACTCATTCTAAACAAATATAAAACTTCTCTCATGAATAATATGAACTATTAATGACATTAAATGCGATTTTCAAATACTGGGAGGCAGAATGTGAAAATTCACGGTATATAATTGATTCACTGGTAAATCATCTGAGATGATTTTATGTTTTAAATTTAAACTATAATATGCAAAGCAAGGAAAATTCCACAATAGCAAGAGAAGAGCAACTCAGAATGCCAAAAAAATCATAAATGTCTAAACCAAACCTCTGTGGGAGAATGCTCCAAAAATATTTTTATTATTCCGATGATTTTTGTGCCCGATACTTGAATCGAAATTTTCTCCTATCTTTCTCGGGAAGTGCTGAAAATTTAAAGTTTTTAAAATTTTATTTGAAAAACACACTCATTCTAAACAAATATAAAACTTCTCTCATGAATAATATGAACTATTAATGACATTAAATGCGATTTTCAAATACTGGGAGGCAGAATGTGAAAATTCACGGTATATAATTGATTCACTGGTAAATCATCTGAGATGATTTTATGTTTTAAATTTAAACTATAATATGCAAAGCAAGGAAAATTCCACAATAGCAAGAGAAGAGCAACTCAGAATGCCAAAAAAATCATAAATGTCTAAACCAAACCTCTGTGGGAGAATGCTCCAAAAATATTTTTATTATTCCGATGATTTTTGTGCCCGATACTTGAATCGAAATTTTCTCCTATCTTTCTCGGGAAGTGCTGAAAATTTAAAGTTTTTAAAATTTTATTTGAAAAACACACTCATTCTAAACAAATATAAAACTTCTCTCATGAATAATATGAACTATTAATGACATTAAATGCGATTTTCAAATACTGGGAGGCAGAATGTGAAAATTCACGGTATATAATTGATTCACTGGTAAATCATCTGAGATGATTTTATGTTTTAAATTTAAACTATAATATGCAAAGCAAGGAAAATTCCACAATAGCAAGAGAAGAGCAACTCAGAATGCCAAAAAAATCATAAATGTCTAAACCAAACCTCTGTGGGAGAATGCTCCAAAAATATTTTTATTATTCCGATGATTTTTGTGCCCGATACTTGAATCGAAATTTTCTCCTATCTTTCTCGGGAAGTGCTGAAAATTTAAAGTTTTTAAAATTTTATTTGAAAAACACACTCATTCTAAACAAATATAAAACTTCTCTCATGAATAATATGAACTATTAATGACATTAAATGCGATTTTCAAATACTGGGAGGCAGAATGTGAAAATTCACGGTATATAATTGATTCACTGGTAAATCATCTGAGATGATTTTATGTTTTAAATTTAAACTATAATATGCAAAGCAAGGAAAATTCCACAATAGCAAGAGAAGAGCAACTCAGAATGCCAAAAAAATCATAAATGTCTAAACCAAACCTCTGTGGGAGAATGCTCCAAAAATATTTTTATTATTCCGATGATTTTTGTGCCCGATACTTGAATCGAAATTTTCTCCTATCTTCTCGGGAAGTGCTGAAAATTTAAAGTTTTTAAAATTTTATTTGAAAAACACACTCATTCTAAACAAATATAAAACTTCTCTCATGAATAATATGAACTATTAATGACATTAAATGCGATTTTCAAATACTGGGAGGCAGAATGTGAAAATTCACGGTATATAATTGATTCACTGGTAAATCATCTGAGATGATTTTATGTTTTAAATTTAAACTATAATATGCAAAGCAAGGAAAATTCCACAATAGCAAGAGAAGAGCAACTCAGAATGCCAAAAAAATCATAAATGTCTAAACCAAACCTCTGTGGGAGAATGCTCCAAAAATATTTTTATTATTCCGATGATTTTTGTGCCCGATACTTGAATCGAAATTTTCTCCTATCTTTCTCGGGAAGTGCTGAAAATTTAAAGTTTTTAAAATTTTATTTGAAAAACACACTCATTCTAAACAAATATAAAACTTCTCTCATGAATAATATGAACTATTAATGACATTAAATGCGATTTTCAAATACTGGGAGGCAGAATGTGAAAATTCACGGTATATAATTGATTCACTGGTAAATCATCTGAGATGATTTTATGTTTTAAATTTAAACTATAATATGCAAAGCAAGGAAAATTCCACAATAGCAAGAGAAGAGCAACTCAGAATGCCAAAAAAATCATAAATGTCTAAACCAAACCTCTGTGGGAGAATGCTCCAAAAATATTTTTATTATTCCGATGATTTTTGTGCCCGATACTTGAATCGAAATTTTCTCCTATCTTTCTCGGGAAGTGCTGAAAATTTAAAGTTTTTAAAATTTTATTTGAAAAACACACTCATTCTAAACAAATATAAAACTTCTCTCATGAATAATATGAACTATTAATGACATTAAATGCGATTTTCAAATACTGGGAGGCAGAATGTGAAAATTCACGGTATATAATTGATTCACTGGTAAATCATCTGAGATGATTTTATGTTTTAAATTTAAACTATAATATGCAAAGCAAGGAAAATTCCACAATAGCAAGAGAAGAGCAACTCAGAATGCCAAAAAAATCATAAATGTCTAAACCAAACCTCTGTGGGAGAATGCTCCAAAAATATTTTTATTATTCCGATGATTTTTGTGCCCGATACTTGAATCGAAATTTTCTCCTATCTTTCTCGGGAAGTGCTGAAAATTTAAAGTTTTTAAAATTTTATTTGAAAAACACACTCATTCTAAACAAATATAAAACTTCTCTCATGAATAATATGAACTATTAATGACATTAAATGCGATTTTCAAATACTGGGAGGCAGAATGTGAAAATTCACGGTATATAATTGATTCACTGGTAAATCATCTGAGATGATTTTATGTTTTAAATTTAAACTATAATATGCAAAGCAAGGAAAATTCCACAATAGCAAGAGAAGAGCAACTCAGAATGCCAAAAAAATCATAAATGTCTAAACCAAACCTCTGTGGGAGAATGCTCCAAAAATATTTTTATTATTCCGATGATTTTTGTGCCCGATACTTGAATCGAAATTTTCTCCTATCTTTCTCGGGAAGTGCTGAAAATTTAAAGTTTTTAAAATTTTATTTGAAAAACACACTCATTCTAAACAAATATAAAACTTCTCTCATGAATAATATGAACTATTAATGACATTAAATGCGATTTTCAAATACTGGGAGGCAGAATGTGAAAATTCACGGTATATAATTGATTCACTGGTAAATCATCTGAGATGATTTTATGTTTTAAATTTAAACTATAATATGCAAAGCAAGGAAAATTCCACAATAGCAAGAGAAGAGCAACTCAGAATGCCAAAAAAATCATAAATGTCTAAACCAAACCTCTGTGGGAGAATGCTCCAAAAATATTTTTATTATTCCGATGATTTTTGTGCCCGATACTTGAATCGAAATTTTCTCCTATCTTTCTCGGGAAGTGCTGAAAATTTAAAGTTTTTAAAATTTTATTTGAAAAACACACTCATTCTAAACAAATATAAAACTTCTCTCATGAATAATATGAACTATTAATGACATTAAATGCGATTTTCAAATACTGGGAGGCAGAATGTGAAAATTCACGGTATATAATTGATTCACTGGTAAATCATCTGAGATGATTTTATGTTTTAAATTTAAACTATAATATGCAAAGCAAGGAAAATTCCACAATAGCAAGAGAAGAGCAACTCAGAATGCCAAAAAAATCATAAATGTCTAAACCAAACCTCTGTGGGAGAATGCTCCAAAAATATTTTTATTATTCCGATGATTTTTGTGCCCGATACTTGAATCGAAATTTTCTCCTATCTTTCTCGGGAAGTGCTGAAAATTTAAAGTTTTTAAAATTTTATTTGAAAAACACACTCATTCTAAACAAATATAAAACTTCTCTCATGAATAATATGAACTATTAATGACATTAAATGCGATTTTCAAATACTGGGAGGCAGAATGTGAAAATTCACGGTATATAATTGATTCACTGGTAAATCATCTGAGATGATTTTATGTTTTAAATTTAAACTATAATATGCAAAGCAAGGAAAATTCCACAATAGCAAGAGAAGAGCAACTCAGAATGCCAAAAAAATCATAAATGTCTAAACCAAACCTCTGTGGGAGAATGCTCCAAAAATATTTTTATTATTCCGATGATTTTTGTGCCCGATACTTGAATCGAAATTTTCTCCTATCTTTCTCGGGAAGTGCTGAAAATTTAAAGTTTTTAAAATTTTATTTGAAAAACACACTCATTCTAAACAAATATAAAACTTCTCTCATGAATAATATGAACTATTAATGACATTAAATGCGATTTTCAAATACTGGGAGGCAGAATGTGAAAATTCACGGTATATAATTGATTCACTGGTAAATCATCTGAGATGATTTTATGTTTTAAATTTAAACTATAATATGCAAAGCAAGGAAAATTCCACAATAGCAAGAGAAGAGCAACTCAGAATGCCAAAAAAATCATAAATGTCTAAACCAAACCTCTGTGGGAGAATGCTCCAAAAATATTTTTATTATTCCGATGATTTTTGTGCCCGATACTTGAATCGAAATTTTCTCCTATCTTCTCGGGAAGTGCTGAAAATTTAAAGTTTTTAAAATTTTATTTGAAAAACACACTCATTCTAAACAAATATAAAACTTCTCTCATGAATAATATGAACTATTAATGACATTAAATGCGATTTTCAAATACTGGGAGGCAGAATGTGAAAATTCACGGTATATAATTGATTCACTGGTAAATCATCTGAGATGATTTTATGTTTTAAATTTAAACTATAATATGCAAAGCAAGGAAAATTCCACAATAGCAAGAGAAGAGCAACTCAGAATGCCAAAAAAATCATAAATGTCTAAACCAAACCTCTGTGGGAGAATGCTCCAAAAATATTTTTATTATTCCGATGATTTTTGTGCCCGATACTTGAATCGAAATTTTCTCCTATCTTTCTCGGGAAGTGCTGAAAATTTAAAGTTTTTAAAATTTTATTTGAAAAACACACTCATTCTAAACAAATATAAAACTTCTCTCATGAATAATATGAACTATTAATGACATTAAATGCGATTTTCAAATACTGGGAGGCAGAATGTGAAAATTCACGGTATATAATTGATTCACTGGTAAATCATCTGAGATGATTTTATGTTTTAAATTTAAACTATAATATGCAAAGCAAGGAAAATTCCACAATAGCAAGAGAAGAGCAACTCAGAATGCCAAAAAAATCATAAATGTCTAAACCAAACCTCTGTGGGAGAATGCTCCAAAAATATTTTTATTATTCCGATGATTTTTGTGCCCGATACTTGAATCGAAATTTTCTCCTATCTTTCTCGGGAAGTGCTGAAAATTTAAAGTTTTTAAAATTTTATTTGAAAAACACACTCATTCTAAACAAATATAAAACTTCTCTCATGAATAATATGAACTATTAATGACATTAAATGCGATTTTCAAATACTGGGAGGCGGAATGTGAAAATTCACGGTATATAATTATTCACTGGTAAATCATCTGAGATGATTTTATGTTTTAAATTTAAACTATAATATGCAAAGCAAGGAAAATTCCACAATAGCAAGAGAAGAGCAACTCAGAATGCCAAAAAAATCATAAATGTCTAAACCAAACCTCTGTGGGAGAATGCTCCAAAAATATTTTTATTATTCCGATGATTTTTGTGCCCGATACTTGAATCGAAATTTTCTCGTATCTTTCTCGGGAAGTGCTGAAAATTTAAAGTTTTTAAAATTTTATTTGAAAAACACACTCATTCTAAACAAATATAAAACTTCTCTCATGAATAATATGAACTATTAATGACATTAAATGCGATTTTCAAATACTGGGAGGCAGAATGTGAAAATTCACGGTATATAATTGATTCACTGGTAAATCATCTGAGATGATTTTATGTTTTAAATTTAAACTATAATATGCAAAGCAAGGAAAATTCCACAATAGCAAGAGAAGAGCAACTCAGAATGCCAAAAAAATCATAAATGTCTAAACCAAACCTCTGTGGGAGAATGCTCCAAAAATATTTTTATTATTCCGATGATTTTTGTGCCCGATACTTGAATCGAAATTTTCTCCTATCTTTCTCGGGAAGTGCTGAAAATTTAAAGTTTTTAAAATTTTATTTGAAAAACACACTCATTCTAAACAAATATAAAACTTCTCTCATGAATAATATGAACTATTAATGACATTAAATGCGATTTTCAAATACTGGGAGGCAGAATGTGAAAATTCACGGTATATAATTGATTCACTGGTAAATCATCTGAGATGATTTTATGTTTTAAATTTAAACTATAATATGCAAAGCAAGGAAAATTCCACAATAGCAAGAGAAGAGCAACTCAGAATGCCAAAAAAATCATAAATGTCTAAACCAAACCTCTGTGGGAGAATGCTCCAAAAATATTTTTATTATTCCGATGATTTTTGTGCCCGATACTTGAATCGAAATTTTCTCCTATCTTTCTCGGGAAGTGCTGAAAATTTAAAGTTTTTAAAATTTTATTTGAAAAACACACTCATTCTAAACAAATATAAAACTTCTCTCATGAATAATATGAACTATTAATGACATTAAATGCGATTTTCAAATACTGGGAGGCAGAATGTGAAAATTCACGGTATATAATTGATTCACTGGTAAATCATCTGAGATGATTTTATGTTTTAAATTTAAACTATAATATGCAAAGCAAGGAAAATTCCACAATAGCAAGAGAAGAGCAACTCAGAATGCCAAAAAAATCATAAATGTCTAAACCAAACCTCTGTGGGAGAATGCTCCAAAAATATTTTTATTATTCCGATGATTTTTGTGCCCGATACTTGAATCGAAATTTTCTCCTATCTTTCTCGGGAAGTGCTGAAAATTTAAAGTTTTTAAAATTTTATTTGAAAAACACACTCATTCTAAACAAATATAAAACTTCTCTCATGAATAATATGAACTATTAATGACATTAAATGCGATTTTCAAATACTGGGAGGCAGAATGTGAAAATTCACGGTATATAATTGATTCACTGGTAAATCATCTGAGATGATTTTATGTTTTAAATTTAAACTATAATATGCAAAGCAAGGAAAATTCCACAATAGCAAGAGAAGAGCAACTCAGAATGCCAAAAAAATCATAAATGTCTAAACCAAACCTCTGTGGGAGAATGCTCCAAAAATATTTTTATTATTCCGATGATTTTTGTGCCCGATACTTGAATCGAAATTTTCTCCTATCTTTCTCGGGAAGTGCTGAAAATTTAAAGTTTTTAAAATTTTATTTGAAAAACACACTCATTCTAAACAAATATAAAACTTCTCTCATGAATAATATGAACTATTAATGACATTAAATGCGATTTTCAAATACTGGGAGGCAGAATGTGAAAATTCACGGTATATAATTGATTCACTGGTAAATCATCTGAGATGATTTTATGTTTTAAATTTAAACTATAATATGCAAAGCAAGGAAAATTCCACAATAGCAAGAGAAGAGCAACTCAGAATGCCAAAAAAATCATAAATGTCTAAACCAAACCTCTGTGGGAGAATGCTCCAAAAATATTTTTATTATTCCGATGATTTTTGTGCCCGATACTTGAATCGAAATTTTCTCCTATCTTTCTCGGGAAGTGCTGAAAATTTAAAGTTTTTAAAATTTTATTTGAAAAACACACTCATTCTAAACAAATATAAAACTTCTCTCATGAATAATATGAACTATTAATGACATTAAATGCGATTTTCAAATACTGGGAGGCAGAATGTGAAAATTCACGGTATATAATTGATTCACTGGTAAATCATCTGAGATGATTTTATGTTTTAAATTTAAACTATAATATGCAAAGCAAGGAAAATTCCACAATAGCAAGAGAAGAGCAACTCAGAATGCCAAAAAAATCATAAATGTCTAAACCAAACCTCTGTGGGAGAATGCTCCAAAAATATTTTTATTATTCCGATGATTTTTGTGCCCGATACTTGAATCGAAATTTTCTCCTATCTTCTCGGGAAGTGCTGAAAATTTAAAGTTTTTAAAATTTTATTTGAAAAACACACTCATTCTAAACAAATATAAAACTTCTCTCATGAATAATATGAACTATTAATGACATTAAATGCGATTTTCAAATACTGGGAGGCAGAATGTGAAAATTCACGGTATATAATTGATTCACTGGTAAATCATCTGAGATGATTTTATGTTTTAAATTTAAACTATAATATGCAAAGCAAGGAAAATTCCACAATAGCAAGAGAAGAGCAACTCAGAATGCCAAAAAAATCATAAATGTCTAAACCAAACCTCTGTGGGAGAATGCTCCAAAAATATTTTTATTATTCCGATGATTTTTGTGCCCGATACTTGAATCGAAATTTTCTCCTATCTTTCTCGGGAAGTGCTGAAAATTTAAAGTTTTTAAAATTTTATTTGAAAAACACACTCATTCTAAACAAATATAAAACTTCTCTCATGAATAATATGAACTATTAATGACATTAAATGCGATTTTCAAATACTGGGAGGCAGAATGTGAAAATTCACGGTATATAATTGATTCACTGGTAAATCATCTGAGATGATTTTATGTTTTAAATTTAAACTATAATATGCAAAGCAAGGAAAATTCCACAATAGCAAGAGAAGAGCAACTCAGAATGCCAAAAAAATCATAAATGTCTAAACCAAACCTCTGTGGGAGAATGCTCCAAAAATATTTTTATTATTCCGATGATTTTTGTGCCCGATACTTGAATCGAAATTTTCTCCTATCTTCTCGGGAAGTGCTGAAAATTTAAAGTTTTTAAAATTTTATTTGAAAAACACACTCATTCTAAACAAATATAAAACTTCTCTCATGAATAATATGAACTATTAATGACATTAAATGCGATTTTCAAATACTGGGAGGCAGAATGTGAAAATTCACGGTATATAATTGATTCACTGGTAAATCATCTGAGATGATTTTATGTTTTAAATTTAAACTATAATATGCAAAGCAAGGAAAATTCCACAATAGCAAGAGAAGAGCAACTCAGAATGCCAAAAAAATCATAAATGTCTAAACCAAACCTCTGTGGGAGAATGCTCCAAAAATATTTTTATTATTCCGATGATTTTTGTGCCCGATACTTGAATCGAAATTTTCTCCTATCTTTCTCGGGAAGTGCTGAAAATTTAAAGTTTTTAAAATTTTATTTGAAAAACACACTCATTCTAAACAAATATAAAACTTCTCTCATGAATAATATGAACTATTAATGACATTAAATGCGATTTTCAAATACTGGGAGGCAGAATGTGAAAATTCACGGTATATAATTGATTCACTGGTAAATCATCTGAGATGATTTTATGTTTTAAATTTAAACTATAATATGCAAAGCAAGGAAAATTCCACAATAGCAAGAGAAGAGCAACTCAGAATGCCAAAAAAATCATAAATGTCTAAACCAAACCTCTGTGGGAGAATGCTCCAAAAATATTTTTATTATTCCGATGATTTTTGTGCCCGATACTTGAATCGAAATTTTCTCCTATCTTTCTCGGGAAGTGCTGAAAATTTAAAGTTTTTAAAATTTTATTTGAAAAACACACTCATTCTAAACAAATATAAAACTTCTCTCATGAATAATATGAACTATTAATGACATTAAATGCGATTTTCAAATACTGGGAGGCAGAATGTGAAAATTCACGGTATATAATTGATTCACTGGTAAATCATCTGAGATGATTTTATGTTTTAAATTTAAACTATAATATGCAAAGCAAGGAAAATTCCACAATAGCAAGAGAAGAGCAACTCAGAATGCCAAAAAAATCATAAATGTCTAAACCAAACCTCTGTGGGAGAATGCTCCAAAAATATTTTTATTATTCCGATGATTTTTGTGCCCGATACTTGAATCGAAATTTTCTCCTATCTTTCTCGGGAAGTGCTGAAAATTTAAAGTTTTTAAAATTTTATTTGAAAAACACACTCATTCTAAACAAATATAAAACTTCTCTCATGAATAATATGAACTATTAATGACATTAAATGCGATTTTCAAATACTGGGAGGCAGAATGTGAAAATTCACGGTATATAATTGATTCACTGGTAAATCATCTGAGATGATTTTATGTTTTAAATTTAAACTATAATATGCAAAGCAAGGAAAATTCCACAATAGCAAGAGAAGAGCAACTCAGAATGCCAAAAAAATCATAAATGTCTAAACCAAACCTCTGTGGGAGAATGCTCCAAAAATATTTTTATTATTCCGATGATTTTTGTGCCCGATACTTGAATCGAAATTTTCTCCTATCTTTCTCGGGAAGTGCTGAAAATTTAAAGTTTTTAAAATTTTATTTGAAAAACACACTCATTCTAAACAAATATAAAACTTCTCTCATGAATAATATGAACTATTAATGACATTAAATGCGATTTTCAAATACTGGGAGGCAGAATGTGAAAATTCACGGTATATAATTGATTCACTGGTAAATCATCTGAGATGATTTTATGTTTTAAATTTAAACTATAATATGCAAAGCAAGGAAAATTCCACAATAGCAAGAGAAGAGCAACTCAGAATGCCAAAAAAATCATAAATGTCTAAACCAAACCTCTGTGGGAGAATGCTCCAAAAATATTTTTATTATTCCGATGATTTTTGTGCCCGATACTTGAATCGAAATTTTCTCCTATCTTTCTCGGGAAGTGCTGAAAATTTAAAGTTTTTAAAATTTTATTTGAAAAACACACTCATTCTAAACAAATATAAAACTTCTCTCATGAATAATATGAACTATTAATGACATTAAATGCGATTTTCAAATACTGGGAGGCAGAATGTGAAAATTCACGGTATATAATTGATTCACTGGTAAATCATCTGAGATGATTTTATGTTTTAAATTTAAACTATAATATGCAAAGCAAGGAAAATTCCACAATAGCAAGAGAAGAGCAACTCAGAATGCCAAAAAAATCATAAATGTCTAAACCAAACCTCTGTGGGAGAATGCTCCAAAAATATTTTTATTATTCCGATGATTTTTGTGCCCGATACTTGAATCGAAATTTTCTCCTATCTTTCTCGGGAAGTGCTGAAAATTTAAAGTTTTTAAAATTTTATTTGAAAAACACACTCATTCTAAACAAATATAAAACTTCTCTCATGAATAATATGAACTATTAATGACATTAAATGCGATTTTCAAATACTGGGAGGCAGAATGTGAAAATTCACGGTATATAATTGATTCACTGGTAAATCATCTGAGATGATTTTATGTTTTAAATTTAAACTATAATATGCAAAGCAAGGAAAATTCCACAATAGCAAGAGAAGAGCAACTCAGAATGCCAAAAAAATCATAAATGTCTAAACCAAACCTCTGTGGGAGAATGCTCCAAAAATATTTTTATTATTCCGATGATTTTTGTGCCCGATACTTGAATCGAAATTTTCTCCTATCTTTCTCGGGAAGTGCTGAAAATTTAAAGTTTTTAAAATTTTATTTGAAAAACACACTCATTCTAAACAAATATAAAACTTCTCTCATGAATAATATGAACTATTAATGACATTAAATGCGATTTTCAAATACTGGGAGGCAGAATGTGAAAATTCACGGTATATAATTGATTCACTGGTAAATCATCTGAGATGATTTTATGTTTTAAATTTAAACTATAATATGCAAAGCAAGGAAAATTCCACAATAGCAAGAGAAGAGCAACTCAGAATGCCAAAAAAATCATAAATGTCTAAACCAAACCTCTGTGGGAGAATGCTCCAAAAATATTTTTATTATTCCGATGATTTTTGTGCCCGATACTTGAATCGAAATTTTCTCCTATCTTTCTCGGGAAGTGCTGAAAATTTAAAGTTTTTAAAATTTTATTTGAAAAACACACTCATTCTAAACAAATATAAAACTTCTCTCATGAATAATATGAACTATTAATGACATTAAATGCGATTTTCAAATACTGGGAGGCAGAATGTGAAAATTCACGGTATATAATTGATTCACTGGTAAATCATCTGAGATGATTTTATGTTTTAAATTTAAACTATAATATGCAAAGCAAGGAAAATTCCACAATAGCAAGAGAAGAGCAACTCAGAATGCCAAAAAAATCATAAATGTCTAAACCAAACCTCTGTGGGAGAATGCTCCAAAAATATTTTTATTATTCCGATGATTTTTGTGCCCGATACTTGAATCGAAATTTTCTCCTATCTTTCTCGGGAAGTGCTGAAAATTTAAAGTTTTTAAAATTTTATTTGAAAAACACACTCATTCTAAACAAATATAAAACTTCTCTCATGAATAATATGAACTATTAATGACATTAAATGCGATTTTCAAATACTGGGAGGCAGAATGTGAAAATTCACGGTATATAATTGATTCACTGGTAAATCATCTGAGATGATTTTATGTTTTAAATTTAAACTATAATATGCAAAGCAAGGAAAATTCCACAATAGCAAGAGAAGAGCAACTCAGAATGCCAAAAAAATCATAAATGTCTAAACCAAACCTCTGTGGGAGAATGCTCCAAAAATATTTTTATTATTCCGATGATTTTTGTGCCCGATACTTGAATCGAAATTTTCTCCTATCTTTCTCGGGAAGTGCTGAAAATTTAAAGTTTTTAAAATTTTATTTGAAAAACACACTCATTCTAAACAAATATAAAACTTCTCTCATGAATAATATGAACTATTAATGACATTAAATGCGATTTTCAAATACTGGGAGGCAGAATGTGAAAATTCACGGTATATAATTGATTCACTGGTAAATCATCTGAGATGATTTTATGTTTTAAATTTAAACTATAATATGCACAATAGCAAAGAGAATGCAAAAAAATCATAAATGTCTAAACCAAACCTCTGTGGGAGAATGCTCCAAAAATATTTTTATTATTCCGATGATTTTTGTGCCCGATACTTGAATCGAAATTTTCTCCTATCTTTCTCGGGAAGTGCTGAAAATTTAAAGTTTTTAAAATTTTATTTGAAAAACACACTCATTCTAAACAAATATAAAACTTCTCTCATGAATAATATGAACTATTAATGACATTAAATGCGATTTTCAAATACTGGGAGGCAGAATGTGAAAATTCACGGTATATAATTGATTCACTGGTAAATCATCTGAGATGATTTTATGTTTTAAATTTAAACTATAATATGCAAAGCAAGGAAAATTCCACAATAGCAAGAGAAGAGCAACTCAGAATGCCAAAAAAATCATAAATGTCTAAACCAAACCTCTGTGGGAGAATGCTCCAAAAATATTTTTATTATTCCGATGATTTTTGTGCCCGATACTTGAATCGAAATTTTCTCCTATCTTTCTCGGGAAGTGCTGAAAATTTAAAGTTTTTAAAATTTTATTTGAAAAACACACTCATTCTAAACAAATATAAAACTTCTCCCATGAATAATATGAACTATTAATGACATTAAATGCGATTTTCAAATACTGGGAGGCAGAATGTGAAAATTCACGGTATATAATTGATTCACTGGTAAATCATCTGAGATGATTTTATGTTTTAAATTTAAACTATAATATGCAAAGCAAGGAAAATTCCACAATAGCAAGAGAAGAGCAACTCAGAATGCCAAAAAAATCATAAATGTCTAAACCAAACCTCTGTGGGAGAATGCTCAAAAAATATTTTTATTATTCCGATGATTTTGTGCCCGATACTTGAATCGAAATTTTCTCCTATCTTTCTCGGGAAGTGCTGAAAATTTAAAGTTTTTAAAATTTTATTTGAAAAACACACTCATTCTAAACAAATATAAAACTTCTCTCATGAATAATATGAACTATTAATGACATTAAATGCGATTTTCAAATACTGGGAGGCAGAATGTGAAAATTCACGGTATATAATTGATTCACTGGTAAATCATCTGAGATGATTTTATGTTTTAAATTTAAACTATAATATGCAAAGCAAGGAAAATTCCACAATAGCAAGAGAAGAGCAACTCAGAATGCCAAAAAAATCATAAATGTCTAAACCAAACCTCTGTGGGAGAATGCTCCAAAAATATTTTTATTATTCCGATGATTTTTGTGCCCGATACTTGAATCGAAATTTTCTCCTATCTTTCTCGGGAAGTGCTGAAAATTTAAAGTTTTTAAAATTTTATTTGAAAAACACACTCATTCTAAACAAATATAAAACTTCTCTCATGAATAATATGAACTATTAATGACATTAAATGCGATTTTCAAATACTGGGAGGCAGAATGTGAAAATTCACGGTATATAATTGATTCACTGGTAAATCATCTGAGATGATTTTATGTTTTAAATTTAAACTATAATATGCAAAGCAAGGAAAATTCCACAATAGCAAGAGAAGAGCAACTCAGAATGCCAAAAAAATCATAAATGTCTAAACCAAACCTCTGTGGGAGAATGCTCCAAAAATATTTTTATTATTCCGATGATTTTTGTGCCCGATACTTGAATCGAAATTTTCTCCTATCTTCTCGGGAAGTGCTGAAATTTAAAGTTTTTAAAATTTTATTTGAAAAACACACTCATTCTAAACAAATATAAACTTCTCTCATGAATAATATGAACTATTAATGACATTAAATGCGATTTTCAAATACTGGGAGGCAGAATGTGAAAATTCACGGTATATAATTGATTCACTGGTAAATCATCTGAGATGATTTTATGTTTTAAATTTAAACTATAATATGCAAAGCAAGGAAAATTCCACAATAGCAGAGAAGAGCAACTCAGAATGCCAAAAAAATCATAAATGTCTAAACCAAACCTCTGTGGGAGAATGCTCCAAAAATATTTTTATTATTCCGATGATTTTTGTGCCCGATACTTGAATCGAAATTTTCTCCTATCTTTCTCGGGAAGTGCTGAAAATTTAAAGTTTTTAAAATTTTATTGGAAAAACACACTCATTCTAAACAAATATAAAACTTCTCTCATGAATAATATGAACTATTAATGACATTAAATGCGATTTTCAAATACTGGGAGGCAGAATGTGAAAATTCACGGTATATAATTGATTCACTGGTAAATCATCTGAGATGATTTTATGTTTTAAATTTAAACTATAATATGCAAAGCAAGGAAAATTCCACAATAGCAAGAGAAGAGCAACTCAGAATGCCAAAAAAATCATAAATGTCTAAACCAAACCTCTGTGGGAGACTGCTCCAAAAATATTTTTATTATTCCGATGATTTTGTGCCCGATACTTGAATCGAAATTTTCTCCTATCTTTCTCGGGAAGTGCTGAAAATTTAAAGTTTTTAAAATTTTATTTGAAAAACACACTCATTCTAAACAAATATAAAACTTCTCTCATGAATAATATGAACTATTAATGACATTAAATGCGATTTTCAAATACTGGGAGTCAGAATGTGAAAATTCACGTTATATAATTGATTCACTGGTAAATCATCTGAGATGATTTTATGTTTTAAATTTAAACTATAATATGCAAAGCAAGGAAAATTCCACAATAGCAAGAGAAGAGCAACTCAGAATGCCAAAAAAATCATAAATGTCTAAACCAAACCTCTGTGGGAGAATGCTCCAAAAATATTTTTATTATTCCGATGATTTTTGTGCCCGATACTTGAATCGAAATTTTCTCCTATCTTTCTCGGAAAGTGCTGAAAATTTAAAGTTTTTAAAATTTTATTTGAAAAACACACTCATTCTAAACAAATATAAAACTTCTCTCATGAATAATATGAACTATTAATGACATTAAATGCGATTTTCAAATACTGGGAGGCAGAATGTGAAAATTCACGGTATATAATTGATTCACTGGTAAATCATCTGAGATGATTTTATGTTTTAAATTTAAACTATAATATGCAAAGCAAGGAAAATTCCACAATAGCAAGAGAAGAGCAACTCAGAATGCCAAAAAAATCATAAATGTCTAAACCAAACTCTGTGGGAGAATGCTCCAAAAATATTTTTATTATTCCGATGATTTTGTGCCCGATACTTGAATCGAAATTTTCTCTTATCTATCTCCGGAAGTGCTGAAATTTAAAGTTTTTAAAATTTTATTTGAAAAACACACTCATTCTAAACAAATATAAAACTTCTCTCATGAATAATATGAACTATTAATGACATTAATGCGATTTTCAAATTGGGAGGCAGAATGTGAAAATTCACGGTATATAATTGATTCACTGGTAAATCATCTGAGATGATTTTATGTTTTAAATTTAAACTATAATATGCAAAGCAAGGAAAATTCACAATAGCAAGAGAAGAGCAACTCAGAATGCAAAAAAATCATAAATGTCTAAACCAACCTCTGTGGGAGAAGCTCCAAAATATTTTTATTATTCCGATGATTTTGTGCCCGATATTGAATCGAAATTTTCTCCTATCTTTCTCGGGAAGTGCTGAAAATTTAAAGTTTTTAAAATTTTATTTGAAAAACACCTCATTCTAACAAATATAAAACTTCTCTCATGAATAATATGAACTATTAATGACATTAAATGCGATTTTCAAATACTGGGAGGCAGAATGTGAAAATTCACGGTATATATTATTCACTGGTAAATCATCTGAGATGATTTATGTTTTAAATTTAACTATAATATGCAAAGCAAGGAAATTCCACAATAGCAAGAGAAGAGCAACTCAGAATGCCAAAAAATCATAAATGTCTAAACCAAACCTCTGTGGGAGAATGCTCCAAAAATATTTTTATTATTCGATGATTTTTGTGCCCGATACTTGAATCGAAATTTTTCCTATCTTTCTCGGAAGTGCTGAAAATTTAAAGTTTTTAAAATTTTATTTGAAAACACACTCATTCTAAACAAATATAAACTTCTCTCATAGAATAATATGAACTATTAATGACATTAAATGCGATTTTCAAATACTGGGAGGCAGTGTGAAAATTCACGGTATATAATTGATTCACTGGTAAATCATCTGAGATGATTTTTATGTTTTAAATTTAAACTATAATATGCAAAGCAAGGAAATTCACAATAGCAAGAGAAGAGCAACTCAGAATGCAAAAAATCATAAATGTCTAAACCAAACCTCTGTGGGAGAATGCTCCAAAAATATTTTTATTATTCGATGATTTTTGTGCCGATACTTGAATCGAAATTTTCTCCTATCTTTCTCGGAAGTGCTGAAAATTTAAAGTTTTTAAATTTTATTTGAAAAACACACTCATTCTAAACAATATAAACTTCTCTCATGAATAATATGAACTATTAATGAACATTAAATGCGATTTTCAAATACTGGGGGCAGAATGTGAAAATTCACGGTATATAATTGATTCACTGGTAAATCATCTGAGATGATTTTATGTTTTAAATTTAAACTATAATATGCAAAGCAAGGAAAATTCACAATAGCAAGAGAAGAGCAACTCAGAATGCCAAAAAAATCATAAATGTCTAAACCAAACCTCTGTGGGAGAATGCTCCAAAATATTTTTATTATTCGATGATTTTTGTGCCGATACTTGAATCGAAATTTTCTCCTATCTTTCTCGGGAAGTGCTGAAATTTAAAGTTTTAAAAATTTTATTTGAAAAACACTCATTCTAAACAAATATAAAACTTCTCTCATGAATAATATGAACTATTAATGACATTAAATGCGATTTTCAAATACTGGGAGGCAGAATGTGAAAATTCACGGTATATAATTGATTCACTGGTAAATCATCTGAGATGATTTTTATGTTTAAATTTAAATATATATGCAAAGCAAGGAAAATTCCACAGTAGCAAGAGAAGAGCAACTCAGAATGCCAAAAAATCATAAATGTCTAAACCAAACTCTGTGGGAGAATGCTCCAAAAATATTTTTATTATTCGATGATTTTTGTGCCGATACTTGAATCGAAATTTTCTCCTATCTTTCTCGGGAAGTGCTGAAAATTTAAAGTTTTTAAAATTTTATTTGAAAAACACACTCATTCTAAACAAATATAAAACTTCTCATGAATAATATGAACTATTAATGACATTAAATGCGATTTTCAAATACTGGGAGGCAGAATGTGAAAATTCACGGTATATAATTGATTCACTGGTAAATCATCTGAGATGATTTTTGTTTTAAATTTAAACTATAATATGCAAAGCAAGGAAAATTCCACAATAGCAAGAGAAGAGCAACTCAGAATGCCAAAAAAATCATAAATGTCTAAACCAAACCTCTGTGGGAGAATGCTCCAAAAATATTTTTATTATTCCGATGATTTTTGTGCCCGATACTTGAATCGAAATTTTCTCCTATCTTTCTCGGGAAGTGCTGAAAATTTAAAGTTTTTAAAATTTTATTTGAAAAAACCACTCATTCTAAACAAATATAAAACTTCTCTCATGAATAATATGAACTATTAATGACATTAAATGCGATTTTCAAATACTGGGAGGCAGAATGTGAAAATTCACGGTATATAATTGATTCACTGGTAAATCATCTGAGATGATTTTATGTTTTAAATTTAAACTATAATATGCAAAGCAAGGAAAATTCCACAATAGCAAGAGAAGAGCAACTCAGAATGCCAAAAAATCATAAAATGTCTAAACCAAACCTCTGTGGGAGAATGCCCAAAAATATTTTTATTATTCCGATGATTTTTGTGCCCGATACTTGAATCGAAATTTTCTCCTATCTTTCTCGGGAAGTGCTGAAAATTTAAAGTTTTAAAATTTTATTTGAAAAACACACTCATTCTAAACAAATATAAAACTTCTCTCATGAATAATATGAACTATTAATGACATTAAATGCGATTTTCAAATACTGGGAGGCAGAATGTGAAAATTCCGGTATATAATTGATTCACTGGTAAATCATCTGAGATGATTTTATGTTTTAAATTTAAACTATAATATGCAAAGCAAGGAAAATTCCACAATAGCAAGAGAAGAGCAACTCAGAATGCCAAAAAAATCATAAATGTCTAAACCAAACCTCTGTGGGAGAATGCTCCAAAAATATTTTTATTATTCCGATGATTTTTGTGCCCGATACTTGAATCGAAATTTTCTCCTATCTTCTCGGGAAGTGCTGAAAATTTAAAGTTTTTAAAATTTATTTTTGAAAAACACACTCATTCTAAACAAATATAAAACTTCTCTCATGAATAATATGAACTATTAATGACATTAAATGCGATTTTCAAATACTGGGAGGCAGAATGTGAAAATTCACGGTATATAATTATTCACTGGTAAATCATCTGAGATGATTTTATGTTTTAAATTTAAACTATAATATGCAAAGCAAGGAAAATTCCACAATAGCAAGAGAAGAGCAACTCAGAATGCCAAAAAAATCATAAATGTCTAAACCAAACCTCTGTGGAGAATGCTCCAAAAATATTTTTATTATTCCGATGATTTTTGTGCCCGATACTTGAATCGAAATTTTCTCCTATCTTTCTCGGGAAGTGCTGAAAATTTAAAGTTTTTAAAATTTTATTTGAAAAACACACTCATTCTAAACAAATATAAAATTCTCTCATGAATAATATGAACTATTAATGACATTAAATGCGATTTTCAAATACTGGAGGGCAGAATGTGAAAATTCACGGTATATAATTGATTCACTGGTAAATCATCTGAGATGATTTTATGTTTTAAATTTAAACTATAATATGCAAAGCAAGGAAAATTCCACAATAGCAAGAGAAGAGCAACTCAGAATGCCAAAAAAATCATAAATGTCTAAACCAAACCTCTGTGGGAGAATGCTCCAAAAATATTTTTATTATTCCGATGATTTTTGTGCCCGATACTTGAATCGAAATTTTCTCCTATCTTATCTCGGGAAGTGCTGAAAATTTAAAGTTTTTAAAATTTTATTTGAAAAACACACTCATTCTAAACAAATATAAAACTTCTCTCATGAATAATATGAACTATTAATGACATTAAATGCGATTTTCAAATACTGGGAGGCAGAATGTGAAAATTCACGGTATATAATTTATTCACTGGTAAATCATCTGAGATGATTTTATGTTTTAAATTTAAACTATAATATGCAAAGCAAGGAAAATTCCACAATAGCAAGAGAAGAGCAACTCAGAATGCCAAAAAAATCATAAATGTCTAAACCAAACCTCTGTGGGAGAATGCTCCAAAAATATTTTTATTATTCCGATGATTTTTGTGCCCGATACTTGAATCGAAATTTTCTCCTATCTATCTCGGGAAGTGCTGAAAATTTAAAGTTTTTAAAATTTTATTTGAAAAACACACTCATTCTAAACAAATATAAAACTTCTCTATGAATAATATGAACTATTAATGACATTAAATGCGATTTTCAAATACTGGGAGGCAGAATGTGAAAATTCACGGTATATAATTTGATTCACTGGTAAATCATCTGAGATGATTTTATGTTTTAAATTTAAACTATAATATGCAAAGCAAGGAAAATTCCACAATAGCAAGAGAAGAGCAACTCAGAATGCCAAAAAAATCATAAATGTCTAAACCAAACCTCTGTGGGAGAATGCTCCAAAAATATTTTTATTATTCCGATGATTTTTGTGCCCGATACTTGAATCGAAATTTTCTCCTATCTTTCTCGGGAAGTGCTGAAAATTTAAAGTTTTTAAAATTTTATTTGAAAAACACACTCATTCTAAACAAATATAAAACTTCTCTCATGAATAATATGAACTATTAATGACATTAAATGCGATTTTCAAATACTGGGAGGCAGAATGTGAAAATTCACGGTATATAATTGATTCACTGGTAAATCATCTGAGATGATTTTATGTTTTAAATTTAAACTATAATATGCAAAGCAAGGAAAATTCCAACAATAGCAAGAGAAGAGCAACTCAGAATGCCAAAAAAATCATAAATGTCTAAACCAAACCTCTGTGGGAGAATGCTCCAAAAATATTTTTATTATTCCGATGATTTTTGTGCCCGATACTTGAATCGAAATTTTCTCCTATCTTTCTCGGGAAGTGCTGAAAATTTAAAGTTTTTAAAATTTTATTTGAAAAACACACTCATTCTAAACAAATATAAAACTTCTCTCATGAATAATATGAACTATTAAGACATTAAATGCGATTTTCAAATACTGGGAGGCAGAATGTGAAAATTCACGGTATATAATTGATTCACTGGTAAATCATCTGAGATGATTTTATGTTTTAAATTTAAACTATAATATACAAAGCAAGGAAAATTCCACAATAGCAAGAGAAGAGCAACTCAGAATGCCAAAAAAATCATAAATGTCTAAACCAAACCTCTGTGGGAGAATGCTCCAAAAATATTTTTATTATTCCGATGATTTTTGTGCCCGATACTTGAATCGAAATTTTCTCCTATCTATCTCGGAAGTGCTGAAAATTTAAAGTTTTAAAATTTTATTTGAAAAACACACTCATTCTAAACAAATATAAAACTTCTCTCATGAATAATATGAACTATTAATGACATTAAATGCGATTTTCAAATACTGGGAGGCAGAATGTGAAAATTCACGGTATATAATTGATTCACTGGTAAATCATCTGAGATGATTTTATGTTTTAAATTTAAACTATAATATGCAAAGCAAGGAAAATTCCACAATAGCAAGAGAAGAGCAACTCAGAATGCCAAAAAAATCATAAATGTCTAAACCAAACCTCTGTGGGAGAATGCTCCAAAAATATTTTTATTATTCCGATGATTTTTGTGCCCGATACTTGAATCGAAATTTTCTCCTATCTTTCTCGGGAAGTGCTGAAAATTTAAAGTTTTTAAAATTTTATTTGAAAAACACACTCATTCTAAACAAATATAAAACTTCTCTCATGAATAATATGAACTATTAATGACATTAAATGCGATTTTCAAATACTGGGAGGCAGAATGTGAAAATTCACGGTATATAATTTATTCACTGGTAAATCATCTGAGATGATTTTATGTTTTAAATTTAAACTATAATATGCAAAGCAAGGAAAATTCCACAATAGCAAGAGAAGAGCAACTCAGAATGCCAAAAAAATCATAAATGTCTAAACCAAACCTCTGTGGGAGAATGCTCCAAAAATATTTTTATTATTCCGATGATTTTTGTGCCCGATACTTGAATCGAAATTTTCTCCTATCTATCTCGGGAAGTGCTGAAAATTTAAAGTTTTTAAAATTTTATTTGAAAAACACACTCATTCTAAACAAATATAAAACTTCTCTCATGAATAATATGAACTATTAATGACATTAAATGCGATTTTCAAATACTGGGAGGCAGAATGTGAAAATTCACGGTATATAATTGATTCACTGGTAAATCATCTGAGATGATTTTATGTTTTAAATTTAAACTATAATATGCAAAGCAAGGAAAATTCCACAATAGCAAGAGAAGAGCAACTCAGAATGCCAAAAAAATCATAAATGTCTAAACCAAACCTCTGTGGGAGAATGCTCCAAAAATATTTTTATTATTCCGATGATTTTTGTGCCCGATACTTGAATCGAAATTTTCTCCTATCTATCTCGGGAAGTGCTGAAAATTTAAAGTTTTTAAAATTTTATTTGAAAAACACACTCATTCTAAACAAATATAAAACTTCTCTCATGAATAATATGAACTATTAATGACATTAAATGCGATTTTCAAATACTGGGAGCAGAATGTGAAAATTCACGGTATATAATTGATTCACTGGTAAATCATCTGAGATGATTTTATGTTTTAAATTTAAACTATAATATGCAAAGCAAGGAAAATTCCACAATAGCAAGAGAAGAGCAACTCAGAATGCCAAAAAAATCATAAATGTCTAAACCAAACCTCTGTGGGAGAATGCTCCAAAAATATTTTTATTATTCCGATGATTTTTGTGCCCGATACTTGAATCGAAATTTTCTCCTATCTTTCTCGGGAAGTGCTGAAAATTTAAAGTTTTTAAAATTTTATTTGAAAAACACACTCATTCTAAACAAATATAAAACTTCTCTCATGAATAATATGAACTATTAATGACATTAAATGCGATTTTCAAATACTGGGAGGCAGAATGTGAAAATTCACGGTATATAATTGATTCACTGGTAAATCATCTGAGATGATTTTATGTTTTAAATTTAAACTATAATATGCAAAGCAAGGAAAATTCCACAATAGCAAGAGAAGAGCAACTCAGAATGCCAAAAAAATCATAAATGTCTAAACCAAACCTCTGTGGGAGAATGCTCCAAAAATATTTTTATTATTCCGATGATTTTTGTGCCCGATACTTGAATCGAAATTTTCTCCTATCTATCTCGGGAAGTGCTGAAAATTTAAAGTTTTTAAAATTTTATTTGAAAAACACACTCATTCTAAACAAATATAAAACTTCTCTTATGAATAATATGAACTATTAATGACATTAAATGCGATTTTCAAATACTGGGAGGCAGAATGTGAAAATTCACGGTATATAATTGATTCACTGGTAAATCATCTGAGATGATTTTATGTTTTAAATTTAAACTATAATATGCAAAGCAAGGAAAATTCCACAATAGCAAGAGAAGAGCAACTCAGAATGCCAAAAAAATCATAAATGTCTAAACCAAACCTCTGTGGGAGAATGCTCCAAAAATATTTTTATTATTCCGATGATTTTTGTGCCCGATACTTGAATCGAAATTTTCTCCTATCTATCTCGGGAAGTGCTGAAAATTTAAAGTTTTTAAAATTTTATTTGAAAAACACACTCATTCTAAACAAATATAAAACTTCTCTCATGAATAATATGAACTATTAATGACATTAAATGCGATTTTCAAATACTGGGAGGCAGAATGTGAAAATTCACGGTATATAATTGATTCACTGGTAAATCATCTGAGATGATTTTATGTTTTAAATTTATACTATAATATGCAAAGCAAGGAAAATTCCACAATAGCAAGAGAAAGCAACTCAGAATGCCAAAAAAATCATAAATGTCTAAACCAAACCTCTGTGGGAGAATGCTCCAAAAATATTTTTATTATTCCGATGATTTTTGTGCCCGATACTTGAATCGAAATTTTCTCCTATCTTTCTCGGGAAGTGCTGAAAATTTAAAGTTTTTAAAATTTTATTTGAAAAACACACTCATTCTAAACAAATATAAAACTTCTCTCATGAATAATATGAACTATTAATGACATTAAATGCGATTTTCAAATACTGGGAGTCAGAATGTGAAAATTCACGGTATATAATTTATTCACTGGTAAATCATCTGAGATGATTTTATGTTTTAAATTTAAACTATAATATGCAAAGCAAGGAATCATAAATGTCTAAACCAAACCTCTGTGGGAGAATGCTCCAAAAATATTTTTATTATTCCGATGATTTTTGTGCCCGATACTTGAATCGAAATTTTCTCCTATCTATCTCGGGAAGTGCTGAAAATTTAAAGTTTTTAAAATTTTATTTGAAAAACACACTCATTCTAAACAAATATAAAACTTCTCTTATGAATAATATGAACTATTAATGACATTAAATGCGATTTTCAAATACTGGGAGGCAGAATGTGAAAATTCACGGTATATAATTGATTCACTGGTAAATCATCTGAGATGATTTTATGTTTTAAATTTAAACTATAATATGCAAAGCAAGGAAAATTCCACAATAGCAAGAGAAGAGCAACTCAGAATGCCAAAAAAATCATAAATGTCTAAACCAAACCTCTGTGGGAGAATGCTCCAAAAATATTTTTATTATTCCGATGATTTTTGTGCCCGATACTTGAATCGAAATTTTCTCCTATCTTTCGGGAAGTGCTGAAAATTTAAAGTTTTTAAAATTTTATTTGAAAAACACACTCATTCTAAACAAATATAAAACTTCTCTCATGAATAATATGAACTATTAATGACAATTAAATGCGATTTTCAAATACTGGGAGGCAGAATGTGAAAATTCACGGTATATAATTATTCACTGGTAAATCATCTGAGATGATTTTATGTTTTAAATTTAAACTATAATATGCAAAGCAAGGAAAATTCCACAATAGCAAGAAAGAGCAACTCAGAATGCCAAAAAAATCATAAATGTCTAAACCAAACCTCTGTGGGAGACTGCTCCAAAAATATTTTTATTATTCCGATGATTTTTGTGCCCGATACTTGAATCGAAATTTTCTCCTATCTTTCTCGGGAAGTGCTGAAAATTTAAAGTTTTTAAAATTTTATTTGAAAAACACACTCATTCTAAACAAATATAAAACTTCTCTCATGAATAATATGAACTATTAATGACATTAAATGCGATTTTCAAATACTGGGAGGCGGAATGTGAAAATTCACGGTATATAATTATTCACTGGTAAATCATCTGAGATGATTTTATGTTTTAAATTTAAACTATAATATGCAAAGCAAGGAAAATTCAACAATAGCAATAGAAGAGCAACTCAGAATGCCAAAAAAATCATAAATGTCTAAACCAAACCTCTGTGGGAGAATGCTCCAAAAATATTTTTATTATTCCGATGATTTTTGTGCCCGATACTTGAATCGAAATTTTCTCCTATCTTTCTCGGGAAGTGCTGAAAATTTAAAGTTTTTAAAATTTTATTTGAAAAACACACTCATTCTAAACAAATATAAAACTTCTCTCATGAATAATATGAACTATTAATGACATTAAATGCGATTTTCAAATACTGGGAGGCAGAATGTGAAAATTCACGGTATATAATTGATTCACTGGTAAATCATCTGAGATGATTTTATGTTTTAAATTTAAACTATAATATGCAAAGCAAGGAAAATTCCACAATAGCAAGAGAAGAGCAACTCAGAATGCCAAAAAAATCATAAATGTCTAAACCAAACCTCTGTGGGAGAATGCTCCAAAAATATTTTTATTATTCCGATGATTTTTGTGCCCGATACTTGAATCGAAATTTTCTCCTATCTTTCTCGGGAAGTGCTGAAAATTTAAAGTTTTTAAAATTTTATTTGAAAAACACACTCATTCTAAACAAATATAAAACTTCTCTCATGAATAATATGAACTATTAATGACATTAAATGCGATTTTCAAATACTGGGAGGCAGAATGTGAAAATTCACGGTATATAATTGATTCACTGGTAAATCATCTGAGATGATTTTATGTTTTAAATTTAAACTATAATATGCAAAGCAAGGAAAATTCCACAATAGCAAGAGAAGAGCAACTCAGAATGCCAAAAAAATCATAAATGTCTAAACCAAACCTCTGTGGGAGAATGCTCCAAAAATATTTTTATTATTCCGATGATTTTTGTGCCCGATACTTGAATCGAAATTTTCTCCTATCTTCTCGGGAAGTGCTGAAAATTTAAAGTTTTTAAAATTTTATTTGAAAAACACACTCATTCTAAACAAATATAAAACTTCTCTCATGAATAATATGAACTATTAATGACATTAAATGCGATTTTCAAATACTGGGAGGCAGAATGTGAAAATTCACGGTATATAATTGATTCACTGGTAAATCATCTGAGATGATTTTATGTTTTAAATTTAAACTATAATATGCAAAGCAAGGAAAATTCCACAATAGCAAGAGAAGAGCAACTCAGAATGCCAAAAAAATCATAAATGTCTAAACCAAACCTCTGTGGGAGAATGCTCCAAAAATATTTTTATTATTCCGATGATTTTTGTGCCCGATACTTGAATCGAAATTTTCTCCTATCTTTCTCGGGAAGTGCTGAAAATTTAAAGTTTTTAAAATTTTATTTGAAAAACACACTCATTCTAAACAAATATAAAACTTCTCTCATGAATAATATGAACTATTAATGACATTAAATGCGATTTTCAAATACTGGGAGGCAGAATGTGAAAATTCACGGTATATAATTGATTCACTGGTAAATCATCTGAGATGATTTTATGTTTTAAATTTAAACTATAATATGCAAAGCAAGGAAAATTCCACAATAGCAAGAGAAGAGCAACTCAGAATGCCAAAAAAATCATAAATGTCTAAACCAAACCTCTGTGGGAGAATGCTCCAAAAATATTTTTATTATTCCGATGATTTTTGTGCCCGATACTTGAATCGAAATTTTCTCCTATCTTTCTCGGGAAGTGCTGAAAATTTAAAGTTTTTAAAATTTTATTTGAAAAACACACTCATTCTAAACAAATATAAAACTTCTCTCATGAATAATATGAACTATTAATGACATTAAATGCGATTTTCAAATACTGGGAGGCAGAATGTGAAAATTCACGGTATATAATTGATTCACTGGTAAATCATCTGAGATGATTTTATGTTTTAAATTTAAACTATAATATGCAAAGCAAGGAAAATTCCACAATAGCAAGAGAAGAGCAACTCAGAATGCCAAAAAAATCATAAATGTCTAAACCAAACCTCTGTGGGAGAATGCTCCAAAAATATTTTTATTATTCCGATGATTTTTGTGCCCGATACTTGAATCGAAATTTTCTCCTATCTTTCTCGGGAAGTGCTGAAAATTTAAAGTTTTTAAAATTTTATTTGAAAAACACACTCATTCTAAACAAATATAAAACTTCTCTCATGAATAATATGAACTATTAATGACATTAAATGCGATTTTCAAATACTGGGAGGCAGAATGTGAAAATTCACGGTATATAATTGATTCACTGGTAAATCATCTGAGATGATTTTATGTTTTAAATTTAAACTATAATATGCAAAGCAAGGAAAATTCCACAATAGCAAGAGAAGAGCAACTCAGAATGCCAAAAAAATCATAAATGTCTAAACCAAACCTCTGTGGGAGAATGCTCCAAAAATATTTTTATTATTCCGATGATTTTTGTGCCCGATACTTGAATCGAAATTTTCTCCTATCTTTCTCGGGAAGTGCTGAAAATTTAAAGTTTTTAAAATTTTATTTGAAAAAACACTCATTCTAAACAAATATAAAACTTCTCTCATGAATAATATGAACTATTAATGACATTAAATGCGATTTTCAAATACTGGGAGGCAGAATGTGAAAATTCACGGTATATAATTGATTCACTGGTAAATCATCTGAGATGATTTTATGTTTTAAATTTAAACTATAATATGCAAAGCAAGGAAAATTCCACAATAGCAAGAGAAGAGCAACTCAGAATGCCAAAAAAATCATAAATGTCTAAACCAAACCTCTGTGGGAGAATGCTCCAAAAATATTTTTATTATTCCGATGATTTTTGTGCCCGATACTTGAATCGAAATTTTCTCCTATCTTTCTCGGGAAGTGCTGAAAATTTAAAGTTTTTAAAATTTTATTTGAAAAACACACTCATTCTAAACAAATATAAAACTTCTCTCATGAATAATATGAACTATTAATGACATTAAATGCGATTTTCAAATACTGGGAGGCAGAATGTGAAAATTCACGGTATATAATTGATTCACTGGTAAATCATCTGAGATGATTTTATGTTTTAAATTTAAACTATAATATGCAAAGCAAGGAAAATTCCACAATAGCAAGAGAAGAGCAACTCAGAATGCCAAAAAAATCATAAATGTCTAAACCAAACCTCTGTGGGAGAATGCTCCAAAAATATTTTTATTATTCCGATGATTTTTGTGCCCGATACTTGAATCGAAATTTTCTCCTATCTTTCTCGGGAAGTGCTGAAAATTTAAAGTTTTTAAAATTTTATTTGAAAAACACACTCATTCTAAACAAATATAAAACTTCTCTCATGAATAATATGAACTATTAATGACATTAAATGCGATTTTCAAATACTGGGAGGCAGAATGTGAAAATTCACGGTATATAATTGATTCACTGGTAAATCATCTGAGATGATTTTATGTTTTAAATTTAAACTATAATATGCAAAGCAAGGAAAATTCCACAATAGCAAGAGAAGAGCAACTCAGAATGCCAAAAAAATCATAAATGTCTAAACCAAACCTCTGTGGGAGAATGCTCCAAAAATATTTTTATTATTCCGATGATTTTTGTGCCCGATACTTGAATCGAAATTTTCTCCTATCTTTCTCGGGAAGTGCTGAAAATTTAAAGTTTTTAAAATTTTATTTGAAAAACACACTCATTCTAAACAAATATAAAACTTCTCTCATGAATAATATGAACTATTAATGACATTAAATGCGATTTTCAAATACTGGGAGGCAGAATGTGAAAATTCACGGTATATAATTGATTCACTGGTAAATCATCTGAGATGATTTTATGTTTTAAATTTAAACTATAATATGCAAAGCAAGGAAAATTCCACAATAGCAAGAGAAGAGCAACTCAGAATGCCAAAAAAATCATAAATGTCTAAACCAAACCTCTGTGGGAGAATGCTCCAAAAATATTTTTATTATTCCGATGATTTTTGTGCCCGATACTTGAATCGAAATTTTCTCCTATCTTCTCGGGAAGTGCTGAAAATTTAAAGTTTTTAAAATTTTATTTGAAAAACACACTCATTCTAAACAAATATAAAACTTCTCTCATGAATAATATGAACTATTAATGACATTAAATGCGATTTTCAAATACTGGGAGGCAGAATGTGAAAATTCACGGTATATAATTGATTCACTGGTAAATCATCTGAGATGATTTTATGTTTTAAATTTAAACTATAATATGCAAAGCAAGGAAAATTCCACAATAGCAAGAGAAGAGCAACTCAGAATGCCAAAAAAATCATAAATGTCTAAACCAAACCTCTGTGGGAGAATGCTCCAAAAATATTTTTATTATTCCGATGATTTTTGTGCCCGATACTTGAATCGAAATTTTCTCCTATCTTTCTCGGGAAGTGCTGAAAATTTAAAGTTTTTAAAATTTTATTTGAAAAACACACTCATTCTAAACAAATATAAAACTTCTCTCATGAATAATATGAACTATTAATGACATTAAATGCGATTTTCAAATACTGGGAGGCAGAATGTGAAAATTCATATAATTCACTGGTATATGATTTGATGTTCATAATCATTTGAGATGATTTTATGTTTTAAATTTAAACTATAATATGCAAAGCAAGGAAAATTCCACAATAGCAAGAGAAGAGCAACTCAGAATGCCAAAAAAATCATAAATGTCTAAACCAAACCTCTGTGGGAGAATGCTCCAAAAATATTTTTATTATTCCGATGATTTTTGTGCCCGATACTTGAATCGAAATTTTCTCCTATCTTTCTCGGGAAGTGCTGAAAATTTAAAGTTTTTAAAATTTTATTTGAAAAACACACTCATTCTAAACAAATATAAAACTTCTCTCATGAATAATATGAACTATTAATGACATTAAATGCGATTTTCAAATACTGGGAGGCAGAATGTGAAAATTCACGGTATATAATTGATTCACTGGTAAATCATCTGAGATGATTTTATGTTTTAAATTTAAACTATAATATGCAAAGCAAGGAAAATTCCACAATAGCAAGAGAAGAGCAACTCAGAATGCCAAAAAAATCATAAATGTCTAAACCAAACCTCTGTGGGAGAATGCTCCAAAAATATTTTTATTATTCCGATGATTTTTGTGCCCGATACTTGAATCGAAATTTTCTCCTATCTTTCTCGGGAAGTGCTGAAAATTTAAAGTTTTTAAAATTTTATTTGAAAAACACACTCATTCTAAACAAATATAAAACTTCTCTCATGAATAATATGAACTATTAATGACATTAAATGCGATTTTCAAATACTGGGAGGCAGAATGTGAAAATTCACGGTATATAATTGATTCACTGGTAAATCATCTGAGATGATTTTATGTTTTAAATTTAAACTATAATATGCAAAGCAAGGAAAATTCCACAATAGCAAGAGAAGAGCAACTCAGAATGCCAAAAAAATCATAAATGTCTAAACCAAACCTCTGTGGGAGAATGCTCCAAAAATATTTTTATTATTCCGATGATTTTTGTGCCCGATACTTGAATCGAAATTTTCTCCTATCTTTCTCGGGAAGTGCTGAAAATTTAAAGTTTTTAAAATTTTATTTGAAAAACACACTCATTCTAAACAAATATAAAACTTCTCTCATGAATAATATGAACTATTAATGACATTAAATGCGATTTTCAAATACTGGGAGGCAGAATGTGAAAATTCACGGTATATAATTGATTCACTGGTAAATCATCTGAGATGATTTTATGTTTTAAATTTAAACTATAATATGCAAAGCAAGGAAAATTCCACAATAGCAAGAGAAGAGCAACTCAGAATGCCAAAAAAATCATAAATGTCTAAACCAAACCTCTGTGGGAGAATGCTCCAAAAATATTTTTATTATTCCGATGATTTTTGTGCCCGATACTTGAATCGAAATTTTCTCCTATCTTTCTCGGGAAGTGCTGAAAATTTAAAGTTTTTAAAATTTTATTTGAAAAACACACTCATTCTAAACAAATATAAAACTTCTCTCATGAATAATATGAACTATTAATGACATTAAATGCGATTTTCAAATACTGGGAGGCAGAATGTGAAAATTCACGGTATATAATTGATTCACTGGTAAATCATCTGAGATGATTTTATGTTTTAAATTTAAACTATAATATGCAAAGCAAGGAAAATTCCACAATAGCAAGAGAAGAGCAACTCAGAATGCCAAAAAAATCATAAATGTCTAAACCAAACCTCTGTGGGAGAATGCTCCAAAAATATTTTTATTATTCCGATGATTTTTGTGCCCGATACTTGAATCGAAATTTTCTCCTATCTTTCTCGGGAAGTGCTGAAAATTTAAAGTTTTTAAAATTTTATTTGAAAAACACACTCATTCTAAACAAATATAAAACTTCTCTCATGAATAATATGAACTATTAATGACATTAAATGCGATTTTCAAATACTGGGAGGCAGAATGTGAAAATTCACGGTATATAATTGATTCACTGGTAAATCATCTGAGATGATTTTATGTTTTAAATTTAAACTATAATATGCAAAGCAAGGAAAATTCCACAATAGCAAGAGAAGAGCAACTCAGAATGCCAAAAAAATCATAAATGTCTAAACCAAACCTCTGTGGGAGAATGCTCCAAAAATATTTTTATTATTCCGATGATTTTTGTGCCCGATACTTGAATCGAAATTTTCTCCTATCTTTCTCGGGAAGTGCTGAAAATTTAAAGTTTTTAAAATTTTATTTGAAAAACACACTCATTCTAAACAAATATAAAACTTCTCTCATGAATAATATGAACTATTAATGACATTAAATGCGATTTTCAAATACTGGGAGGCAGAATGTGAAAATTCACGGTATATAATTGATTCACTGGTAAATCATCTGAGATGATTTTATGTTTTAAATTTAAACTATAATATGCAAAGCAAGGAAAATTCCACAATAGCAAGAGAAGAGCAACTCAGAATGCCAAAAAAATCATAAATGTCTAAACCAAACCTCTGTGGGAGAATGCTCCAAAAATATTTTTATTATTCCGATGATTTTTGTGCCCGATACTTGAATCGAAATTTTCTCCTATCTTTCTCGGGAAGTGCTGAAAATTTAAAGTTTTTAAAATTTTATTTGAAAAACACACTCATTCTAAACAAATATAAAACTTCTCTCATGAATAATATGAACTATTAATGACATTAAATGCGATTTTCAAATACTGGGAGGCAGAATGTGAAAATTCACGGTATATAATTGATTCACTGGTAAATCATCTGAGATGATTTTATGTTTTAAATTTAAACTATAATATGCAAAGCAAGGAAAATTCCACAATAGCAAGAGAAGAGCAACTCAGAATGCCAAAAAAATCATAAATGTCTAAACCAAACCTCTGTGGGAGAATGCTCCAAAAATATTTTTATTATTCCGATGATTTTTGTGCCCGATACTTGAATCGAAATTTTCTCCTATCTTTCTCGGGAAGTGCTGAAAATTTAAAGTTTTTAAAATTTTATTTGAAAAACACACTCATTCTAAACAAATATAAAACTTCTCTCATGAATAATATGAACTATTAATGACATTAAATGCGATTTTCAAATACTGGGAGGCAGAATGTGAAAATTCACGGTATATAATTGATTCACTGGTAAATCATCTGAGATGATTTTATGTTTTAAATTTAAACTATAATATGCAAAGCAAGGAAAATTCCACAATAGCAAGAGAAGAGCAACTCAGAATGCCAAAAAAATCATAAATGTCTAAACCAAACCTCTGTGGGAGAATGCTCCAAAAATATTTTTATTATTCCGATGATTTTTGTGCCCGATACTTGAATCGAAATTTTCTCCTATCTTTCTCGGGAAGTGCTGAAAATTTAAAGTTTTTAAAATTTTATTTGAAAAACACACTCATTCTAAACAAATATAAAACTTCTCTCATGAATAATATGAACTATTAATGACATTAAATGCGATTTTCAAATACTGGGAGGCAGAATGTGAAAATTCACGGTATATAATTGATTCACTGGTAAATCATCTGAGATGATTTTATGTTTTAAACTATAAGCAAAGGAAAATTCCACAATAGCAAGAGAAGAGCAACTCAGAATGCCAAAAAAATCATAAATGTCTAAACCAAACCTCTGTGGGAGAATGCTCCAAAAATATTTTTATTATTCCGATGATTTTTGTGCCCGATACTTGAATCGAAATTTTCTCCTATCTTTCTCGGGAAGTGCTGAAAATTTAAAGTTTTTAAAATTTTATTTGAAAAACACACTCATTCTAAACAAATATAAAACTTCTCTCATGAATAATATGAACTATTAATGACATTAAATGCGATTTTCAAATACTGGGAGGCAGAATGTGAAAATTCACGGTATATAATTGATTCACTGGTAAATCATCTGAGATGATTTTATGTTTTAAATTTAAACTATAATATGCAAAGCAAGGAAAATTCCACAATAGCAAGAGAAGAGCAACTCAGAATGCCAAAAAAATCATAAATGTCTAAACCAAACCTCTGTGGGAGAATGCTCCAAAAATATTTTTATTATTCCGATGATTTTTGTGCCCGATACTTGAATCGAAATTTTCTCCTATCTTTCTCGGGAAGTGCTGAAAATTTAAAGTTTTTAAAATTTTATTTGAAAAACACACTCATTCTAAACAAATATAAAACTTCTCTCATGAATAATATGAACTATTAATGACATTAAATGCGATTTTCAAATACTGGGAGGCAGAATGTGAAAATTCACGGTATATAATTGATTCACTGGTAAATCATCTGAGATGATTTTATGTTTTAAATTTAAACTATAATATGCAAAGCAAGGAAAATTCCACAATAGCAAGAGAAGAGCAACTCAGAATGCCAAAAAAATCATAAATGTCTAAACCAAACCTCTGTGGGAGAATGCTCCAAAAATATTTTTATTATTCCGATGATTTTTGTGCCCGATACTTGAATCGAAATTTTCTCCTATCTTTCTCGGGAAGTGCTGAAAATTTAAAGTTTTTAAAATTTTATTTGAAAAACACACTCATTCTAAACAAATATAAAACTTCTCTCATGAATAATATGAACTATTAATGACATTAAATGCGATTTTCAAATACTGGGAGGCAGAATGTGAAAATTCACGGTATATAATTGATTCACTGGTAAATCATCTGAGATGATTTTATGTTTTAAATTTAAACTATAATATGCAAAGCAAGGAAAATTCCACAATAGCAAGAGAAGAGCAACTCAGAATGCCAAAAAAATCATAAATGTCTAAACCAAACCTCTGTGGGAGAATGCTCCAAAAATATTTTTATTATTCCGATGATTTTTGTGCCCGATACTTGAATCGAAATTTTCTCCTATCTTTCTCGGGAAGTGCTGAAAATTTAAAGTTTTTAAAATTTTATTTGAAAAACACACTCATTCTAAACAAATATAAAACTTCTCTCATGAATAATATGAACTATTAATGACATTAAATGCGATTTTCAAATACTGGGAGGCAGAATGTGAAAATTCACGGTATATAATTGATTCACTGGTAAATCATCTGAGATGATTTTATGTTTTAAATTTAAACTATAATATGCAAAGCAAGGAAAATTCCACAATAGCAAGAGAAGAGCAACTCAGAATGCCAAAAAAATCATAAATGTCTAAACCAAACCTCTGTGGGAGAATGCTCCAAAAATATTTTTATTATTCCGATGATTTTTGTGCCCGATACTTGAATCGAAATTTTCTCCTATCTTTCTCGGGAAGTGCTGAAAATTTAAAGTTTTTAAAAATTTTATTTGAAAAACACACTCATTCTAAACAAATATAAAACTTCTCTCATGAATAATATGAACTATTAATGACATTAAATGCGATTTTCAAATACTGGGAGGCAGAATGTGAAAATTCACGGTATATAATTGATTCACTGGTAAATCATCTGAGATGATTTTATGTTTTAAATTTAAACTATAATATGCAAAGCAAGGAAAATTCCACAATAGCAAGAGAAGAGCAACTCAGAATGCCAAAAAAATCATAAATGTCTAAACCAAACCTCTGTGGGAGAATGCTCCAAAAATATTTTTATTATTCCGATGATTTTTGTGCCCGATACTTGAATCGAAATTTTCTCCTATCTTTCTCGGGAAGTGCTGAAAATTTAAAGTTTTTAAAATTTTATTTGAAAAACACACTCATTCTAAACAAATATAAAACTTCTCTCATGAATAATATGAACTATTAATGACATTAAATGCGATTTTCAAATACTGGGAGGCAGAATGTGAAAATTCACGGTATATAATTGATTCACTGGTAAATCATCTGAGATGATTTTATGTTTTAAATTTAAACTATAATATGCAAAGCAAGGAAAATTCCACAATAGCAAGAGAAGAGCAACTCAGAATGCCAAAAAAATCATAAATGTCTAAACCAAACCTCTGTGGGAGAATGCTCCAAAAATATTTTTATTATTCCGATGATTTTTGTGCCCGATACTTGAATCGAAATTTTCTCCTATCTTTCTCGGGAAGTGCTGAAAATTTAAAGTTTTTAAAATTTTATTTGAAAAACACACTCATTCTAAACAAATATAAAACTTCTCTCATGAATAATATGAACTATTAATGACATTAAATGCGATTTTCAAATACTGGGAGGCAGAATGTGAAAATTCACGGTATATAATTGATTCACTGGTAAATCATCTGAGATGATTTTATGTTTTAAATTTAAACTATAATATGCAAAGCAAGGAAAATTCCACAATAGCAAGAGAAGAGCAACTCAGAATGCCAAAAAAATCATAAATGTCTAAACCAAACCTCTGTGGGAGAATGCTCCAAAAATATTTTTATTATTCCGATGATTTTTGTGCCCGATACTTGAATCGAAATTTTCTCCTATCTTTCTCGGGAAGTGCTGAAAATTTAAAGTTTTTAAAATTTTATTTGAAAAACACACTCATTCTAAACAAATATAAAACTTCTCTCATGAATAATATGAACTATTAATGACATTAAATGCGATTTTCAAATACTGGGAGGCAGAATGTGAAAATTCACGGTATATAATTGATTCACTGGTAAATCATCTGAGATGATTTTATGTTTTAAATTTAAACTATAATATGCAAAGCAAGGAAAATTCCACAATAGCAAGAGAAGAGCAACTCAGAATGCCAAAAAAATCATAAATGTCTAAACCAAACCTCTGTGGGAGAATGCTCCAAAAATATTTTTATTATTCCGATGATTTTTGTGCCCGATACTTGAATCGAAATTTTCTCCTATCTTTCTCGGGAAGTGCTGAAAATTTAAAGTTTTTAAAATTTTATTTGAAAAACACACTCATTCTAAACAAATATAAAACTTCTCTCATGAATAATATGAACTATTAATGACATTAAATGCGATTTTCAAATACTGGGAGGCAGAATGTGAAAATTCACGGTATATAATTGATTCACTGGTAAATCATCTGAGATGATTTTATGTTTTAAATTTAAACTATAATATGCAAAGCAAGGAAAATTCCACAATAGCAAGAGAAGAGCAACTCAGAATGCCAAAAAAATCATAAATGTCTAAACCAAACCTCTGTGGGAGAATGCTCCAAAAATATTTTTATTATTCCGATGATTTTTGTGCCCGATACTTGAATCGAAATTTTCTCCTATCTTTCTCGGGAAGTGCTGAAAATTTAAAGTTTTTAAAATTTTATTTGAAAAACACACTCATTCTAAACAAATATAAAACTTCTCTCATGAATAATATGAACTATTAATGACATTAAATGCGATTTTCAAATACTGGGAGGCAGAATGTGAAAATTCACGGTATATAATTGATTCACTGGTAAATCATCTGAGATGATTTTATGTTTTAAATTTAAACTATAATATGCAAAGCAAGGAAAATTCCACAATAGCAAGAGAAGAGCAACTCAGAATGCCAAAAAAATCATAAATGTCTAAACCAAACCTCTGTGGGAGAATGCTCCAAAAATATTTTTATTATTCCGATGATTTTTGTGCCCGATACTTGAATCGAAATTTTCTCCTATCTTTCTCGGGAAGTGCTGAAAATTTAAAGTTTTTAAAATTTTATTTGAAAAACACACTCATTCTAAACAAATATAAAACTTCTCTCATGAATAATATGAACTATTAATGACATTAAATGCGATTTTCAAATACTGGGAGGCAGAATGTGAAAATTCACGGTATATAATTGATTCACTGGTAAATCATCTGAGATGATTTTATGTTTTAAATTTAAACTATAATATGCAAAGCAAGGAAAATTCCACAATAGCAAGAGAAGAGCAACTCAGAATGCCAAAAAAATCATAAATGTCTAAACCAAACCTCTGTGGGAGAATGCTCCAAAAATATTTTTATTATTCCGATGATTTTTGTGCCCGATACTTGAATCGAAATTTTCTCCTATCTTTCTCGGGAAGTGCTGAAAATTTAAAGTTTTTAAAATTTTATTTGAAAAACACACTCATTCTAAACAAATATAAAACTTCTCTCATGAATAATATGAACTATTAATGACATTAAATGCGATTTTCAAATACTGGGAGGCAGAATGTGAAAATTCACGGTATATAATTGATTCACTGGTAAATCATCTGAGATGATTTTATGTTTTAAATTTAAACTATAATATGCAAAGCAAGGAAAATTCCACAATAGCAAGAGAAGAGCAACTCAGAATGCCAAAAAAATCATAAATGTCTAAACCAAACCTCTGTGGGAGAATGCTCCAAAAATATTTTTATTATTCCGATGATTTTTGTGCCCGATACTTGAATCGAAATTTTCTCCTATCTTTCTCGGGAAGTGCTGAAAATTTAAAGTTTTTAAAATTTTATTTGAAAAACACACTCATTCTAAACAAATATAAAACTTCTCTCATGAATAATATGAACTATTAATGACATTAAATGCGATTTTCAAATACTGGGAGGCAGAATGTGAAAATTCACGGTATATAATTGATTCACTGGTAAATCATCTGAGATGATTTTATGTTTTAAATTTAAACTATAATATGCAAAGCAAGGAAAATTCCACAATAGCAAGAGAAGAGCAACTCAGAATGCCAAAAAAATCATAAATGTCTAAACCAAACCTCTGTGGGAGAATGCTCCAAAAATATTTTTATTATTCCGATGATTTTTGTGCCCGATACTTGAATCGAAATTTTCTCCTATCTTTCTCGGGAAGTGCTGAAAATTTAAAGTTTTTAAAATTTTATTTGAAAAACACACTCATTCTAAACAAATATAAAACTTCTCTCATGAATAATATGAACTATTAATGACATTAAATGCGATTTTCAAATACTGGGGGGCAGAATGTGAAAATTCACGGTATATAATTGATTCACTGGGAAATCATCTGAGATGATTTTATGTTTTAAATTTAAACTATAATATGCAAAGCAAGGAAAATTCCACAATAGCAAGAGAAGAGCAACTCAGAATGCCAAAAAAATCATAAATGTCTAAACCAAACCTCTGTGGGAGAATGCTCCAAAAATATTTTTATTATTCCGATGATTTTTGTGCCCGATACTTGAATCGAAATTTTCTCCTATCTTTCTCGGGAAGTGCTGAAAATTTAAAGTTTTTAAAATTTTATTTGAAAAACACACTCATTCTAAACAAATATAAAACTTCTCTCATGAATAATATGAACTATTAATGACATTAAATGCGATTTTCAAATACTGGGAGGCAGAATGTGAAAATTCACGGTATATAATTGATTCACTGGTAAATCATCTGAGATGATTTTATGTTTTAAATTTAAACTATAATATGCAAAGCAAGGAAAATTCCACAATAGCAAGAGAAGAGCAACTCAGAATGCCAAAAAAATCATAAATGTCTAAACCAAACCTCTGTGGGAGAATGCTCCAAAAATATTTTTATTATTCCGATGATTTTTGTGCCCGATACTTGAATCGAAATTTTCTCCTATCTTTCTCGGGAAGTGCTGAAAATTTAAAGTTTTTAAAATTTTATTTGAAAAACACACTCATTCTAAACAAATATAAAACTTCTCTCATGAATAATATGAACTATTAATGACATTAAATGCGATTTTCAAATACTGGGAGGCAGAATGTGAAAATTCACGGTATATAATTGATTCACTGGTAAATCATCTGAGATGATTTTATGTTTTAAATTTAAACTATAATATGCAAAGCAAGGAAAATTCCACAATAGCAAGAGAAGAGCAACTCAGAATGCCAAAAAAATCATAAATGTCTAAACCAAACCTCTGTGGGAGAATGCTCCAAAAATATTTTTATTATTCCGATGATTTTTGTGCCCGATACTTGAATCGAAATTTTCTCCTATCTTTCTCGGGAAGTGCTGAAAATTTAAAGTTTTTAAAATTTTATTTGAAAAACACACTCATTCTAAACAAATATAAAACTTCTCTCATGAATAATATGAACTATTAATGACATTAAATGCGATTTTCAAATACTGGGAGGCAGAATGTGAAAATTCACGGTATATAATTGATTCACTGGTAAATCATCTGAGATGATTTTATGTTTTAAATTTAAACTATAATATGCAAAGCAAGGAAAATTCCACAATAGCAAGAGAAGAGCAACTCAGAATGCCAAAAAAATCATAAATGTCTAAACCAAACCTCTGTGGGAGAATGCTCCAAAAATATTTTTATTATTCCGATGATTTTTGTGCCCGATACTTGAATCGAAATTTTCTCCTATCTTTCTCGGGAAGTGCTGAAAATTTAAAGTTTTTAAAATTTTATTTGAAAAACACACTCATTCTAAACAAATATAAAACTTCTCTCATGAATAATATGAACTATTAATGACATTAAATGCGATTTTCAAATACTGGGAGGCAGAATGTGAAAATTCACGGTATATAATTGATTCACTGGTAAATCATCTGAGATGATTTTATGTTTTAAATTTAAACTATAATATGCAAAGCAAGGAAAATTCCACAATAGCAAGAGAAGAGCAACTCAGAATGCCAAAAAAATCATAAATGTCTAAACCAAACCTCTGTGGGAGAATGCTCCAAAAATATTTTTATTATTCCGATGATTTTTGTGCCCGATACTTGAATCGAAATTTTCTCCTATCTTTCTCGGGAAGTGCTGAAAATTTAAAGTTTTTAAAATTTTATTTGAAAAACACACTCATTCTAAACAAATATAAAACTTCTCTCATGAATAATATGAACTATTAATGACATTAAATGCGATTTTCAAATACTGGGAGGCAGAATGTGAAAATTCACGGTATATAATTGATTCACTGGTAAATCATCTGAGATGATTTTATGTTTTAAATTTAAACTATAATATGCAAAGCAAGGAAAATTCCACAATAGCAAGAGAAGAGCAACTCAGAATGCCAAAAAAATCATAAATGTCTAAACCAAACCTCTGTGGGAGAATGCTCCAAAAATATTTTTATTATTCCGATGATTTTTGTGCCCGATACTTGAATCGAAATTTTCTCCTATCTTTCTCGGGAAGTGCTGAAAATTTAAAGTTTTTAAAATTTTATTTGAAAAACACACTCATTCTAAACAAATATAAAACTTCTCTCATGAATAATATGAACTATTAATGACATTAAATGCGATTTTCAAATACTGGGAGGCAGAATGTGAAAATTCACGGTATATAATTGATCACTGGTAAATCATCTGAGATGATTTTATGTTTTAAATTTAAACTATAATATGCAAAGCAAGGAAAATTCCACAATAGCAAGAGAAGAGCAACTCAGAATGCCAAAAAAATCATAAATGTCTAAACCAAACCTCTGTGGGAGAATGCTCCAAAAATATTTTTATTATTCCGATGATTTTTGTGCCCGATACTTGAATCGAAATTTTCTCCTATCTTTCTCGGGAAGTGCTGAAAATTTAAAGTTTTTAAAATTTTATTTGAAAAACACACTCATTCTAAACAAATATAAAACTTCTCTCATGAATAATATTAACTATTAATCACATTAAATGCGATTTTCAAATACTGGGAGGCAGAATGTGAAAATTCACGGTATATAATTGATTCACTGGTAAATCATCTGAGATGATTTTATGTTTTAAATTTAAACTATAATATGCAAAGCAAGGAAAATTCCACAATAGCAAGAGAAGAGCAACTCAGAATGCCAAAAAAATCATAAATGTCTAAACCAAACCTCTGTGGGAGAATGCTCCAAAAATATTTTTATTATTCCGATGATTTTTGTGCCCGATACTTGAATCGAAATTTTCTCCTATCTTTCTCGGGAAGTGCTGAAAATTTAAAGTTTTTAAAATTTTATTTGAAAAACACACTCATTCTGAACAAATATAAAACTTCTTTCATGAATAATATGAACTATTAATGACATTAAATGCGATTTTCAAATACTGGGAGGCAGAATGTGAAAATTCACGGTATATAATTGATCACTGGTAAATCATCTGAGATGCTTTTATGTTTTAAATTTAAACTATAATATGCAAAGCAAGGAAAATTCCACAATAGCAAGAGAAGAGCAACTCAGAATGCCAAAAAAATCATAAATGTCTAAACCAAACCTCTGTGGGAGAATGCTCCAAAAATATTTTATT
>CP049709.1:22669781-22868563 GCA_004148225.2 Heterodera glycines | reverse complement strand
TAAATCTAAAATTTTCAAAAATCACACACCTTGAAGCGCTTCTCATATTCGTGGGCAATGTCGCCAAGGTCAAGCTCAGCATGGGACACAATCAGGTGAATGAGCATATCGTCCTTACCACCTTTCTGAAAGGTAATTTGTTTTTTGTTGGCATTTTCATACTTGTTTTTTGCGTTTTGGTGGTCGTCGAAAATATTTTATTTTAAAAATTTTGGCTTGAAACAATCGAATCTATTTTTTGATGGCATTTTTGAAATTAAACAACCTTTATTAGTTTATTTTTTAATTAATGTTTTCAAATTTTACTTTATCTTTTGCACTTTAATGACGTCATTAATATTTTTTCTAAAATTTGGCATTTTGCTGACTGACCGTCAAACTTTTGTGCAGCATTTCCGCCATTTCGCCAATTGGCCCATTGCGCACAAAGCTGACAATTGCCAACAGAGCACTGAGCTCGTCTCCACTGAATTCAGCTTTGATTGCCTGTTCAATGGTGTGCTTCTTGCCAAGCTTTTCATACTTAAAAATTAATTTAATATTTAATTAAATCTAAATTAAATTCACACCTCGTTGAACATCAGCTGAAGCTGACTCAAGTTTTGGTTGGCCAACACTTTGATGAACGCATCTTCGTCAGTGCCCCATTTGCCTTCCCCGGCTTTGTAAAGTTTCTCGGCATCCTAAATTTATTAATAAAATAGGTGGCGAATTTAATTAATTAGCGGGATTGTCAGGAATCTTTGTTTTCAATTAGCTAGCCATTTTTGTTTGACTTTAATGTCCACGATATTAAGCATTTTGTCGATTTTGGGCAGGGACTAAAAAAATTTTAAACAAGCCCCGCCTAAGAAAATTTTAACGAAATTTGTTAGAAACCGGTATACTTTGTCAAAAAATTTCCCCTTTTTGGTTAAAGAAATTTTTGATTTTTCGGTTTCGGGAGGGAGGGAGGGGAGGGCTAATGTAAGTTGTTTTTTTTTAATCCGATAGTACCGTCTTCGCCTTGGCCAGATCAGTACGGTACGACTCATCCCGGTTCGCTTCGACCAAGTCGAGCAGCAGAGTCTTAAAGCTGCCGCTTGTCTCGGCCGCCAGGTCCTTCTCCAACCCATGACCGTACAACTTCTGGTAGGCCGCCTTGATGGCACGCAGTTGGGCATTGCTGCGGGTCACCAAAATCTAGGGAACAAATTTTGCAATTGCAAAATATTTATTTAAAAAAACTAATAAAAAAAATTATGTGGTTACCTCAATAAGCATGTCTTCGTTGGTGCCCAATCCCTGGAAGAAAGCAAGAATTAATATTAATTGATTAATTAATTATGATTGATGGATTATTTATTTCTTTAATTAGGCATTTTTGATCATATGAGGAATTTGATTTTAAATTAAATATACTTTTAATGTTTTAAAAGATCGCTGATCAAAAAAAAAACAATTTCGAAAATTCTTAACCCTGGATTTAATAATTTTACCAAAGTTAAGCTATTATTATGTGCGAATCCGTTTGTTAATCGGGAATTTACTGTCTCGAGTAAAATTTTTTGAAAAAATTACCACCTTCATCGCCTTGGCCAAGTATTTGGCGTCATGCTCAGCCGGTGTGTCCAACAGTGCCAAATACAGGCTGTTGGTCGCCACTTCACTTGGCGGCAACTTTTCCTTCAGCGCTTGGGCCAGATCAGCACCACCGTACTTAGTACGGTAGTTGTGGAGCAGTTCTTGGCGCTGAAAAATTTGACAAAATTTAATTTGTTTAAATTTAAATTATTAATTGTACCTGGGCATTATTTGGCGAAGTGAGCAGATGAATGATTTTATCGTGTTGAATGGTTGGCCCACCGGAGGTGATCACTTCACGAATGATCTCCACCTCCTTGACAACATGGTACGACGGGTTGTGGCCAATGCGAGGGCTCAACGGCATTTTTAGAGTAAATTTGGAAGATTTTATGGACTTAAAGTTTTTAAAATATATTAAAATGGATTAATTTGAAATAAATTTGTCTATTTTTAAAATATGATTAAGCTCCGTGGCTTAATTTCGATCTTCCCTCTAAAGAGCTTTTAATCAGTGGGATGCTTATAATTGAGGAAAGAAAATTAAATAATTAATTCTTAGCATTTTTAGGGAAAAAAATTAAAAATATAAGAAATTGAAAAAATTCATTAACATAAAAATATTTCAATTAGTTTCACAATTTAGAGAATGTTCAAAAATTATTAATTACTTTTTTACAATTTTAAACAGTTTAATTTTTATTTTAAATTTAGAAAAAATAATTTTGCTGAGAATGATAATTGAAAATTTTTATTCCAAATAAATATTGAAAAATTTCCCAACCATGAATAAATAAATGAATAAGAAACAAACAAACAAACAAACAAAATGAATGTTGTTGAGCATTCTCTAGGCGAGAATGCGATGAATGAATTCATCATTGGGAAAAGGAAAATGAATCATACAAAAAAAAACAACGCCGACGATTTTAATGATGACAAAATGTGAGGAATAAAACGGTGAAATAAAATAAAATAATTAAATAAACGGAATAATTTGATGCATTTTTGTTGGATTTTGTTAATTCAAAATATGCTGAAAATGTAAAACCAAAAAAAAAAATATATATATATATATATATATTTTTTATGAATTTTAAAATTTGAAAGGTTTCATATTTTGTTTAGTTTGGATTTTAAACTGAGTATTGAAAACACATACAATATTTTCGATTTTTTAGATGAATTTAAAAATTCTAAAATATGAAAAAAATAATTCGCGAAAACAAAATATGAATTCGTAAAGTAAAACCACCAAATAGCCAAAAAAAAACAAGAAAAATATGGAATTGATTCCCACATATTTTCTGCTGTTGATGATTAGTGCAGAAGAGAAGATAAATTGTGTAAAGTGGAAAAATAAATTCAAAAATACTGCTATTTTAATACAAATTAAATTAGAAAATAATTGTAAAAATAATTTAAAAAAGAACTCAGTCCAAAATTCCAAAATAAATTTTCGTTTTGTTTTTTCAACTTGCATATATTGTGATTTTAAGGAAAATTGAATAATTTAATTAAAAATAAATAAAAAGAAAAATTTTTTAATTCCAAAATGAATAAAAAGGAAAAGCATTTTTGCTTTTATATTAATCATTTTTCCATTGCTTACTAATTGGAAAACTTTTTTTTTATTGTCATTGTATTTTATAATTGCGTAAAAGCAAAGCATAACACAAAAGCGCTTTATTCATCATGAAAGTGTGTAAAAAATAAAACAGGTTTTTGACACAAAAAAGGGAAAATTTCTTGCGGAAAAAGAAAATTGTTTTTGCGCTTATTTTCCAATTTCCGATTTGCACGACACACTATATTCATAAAAGCTCTTTCTCTGATAAGTAGAGCTCGCAAAAAAAGGCACAAAAATCCCGAAAAAGGCATGAAAAAAGGCATTTAAAATTTTTTTATTAAGGATTTTTAGGGAACAAAACAGGTAAAACTTAACCAAATAAACTTAATTTTGGTCATTTAAATGATTAATAAATATTCTTATAATATTTTTGGAATAAATAAAATTTTTAAAACTAAAATTTTTTATCAAGAAAAAATAAATTAAATTTTGACGATCAATTTTTGAGAAAATTTTTCAATTCTTAGGGGTGTATTTTCCCAATTTTATAGTATTTTAATGGAATTTTTCGGAAAAACGCCAAAAAGGCACCAAAACGGCAAAATGCCAAAAAAGGCATTTAAGGCACGAAAATCCCGAAAAAGGCAAAAAGGCATAATAAAAGTCAACGTAGAAGCCTCAAATCAAGTGGAAAATGCTTTTTTTTTATGCTTAATATATCGAAACAAATGCGCAGAAAAAAAGGAATATGCCTCAAAAGTCGGTCTCTACTGATAAGCCTAATTAGGTACCCTTTGGTTGCATTTTGGGCAATTTTTGCTAGGTTTTACACATTTTAGCAAGTGAATATTTAATATTAATTCTTGTAATGAATGATATCATTTAACAAAGAATTTGTGGGATGAATTTATAAAATAAAAAAAAACAGCAGAAAATTATATATTTCAATTAATGCCTCGAGAAAGGCATTTGAAATTTCACGAAATTTTTGGAATAAGGAAATTTTTCCATCTAAGTTCATTAATTTCTATGTTAAATTTTTCATCTAAAGAAATCTTTCTTTTTTCAGGAAATGCATCCGTTTTAGGTCATTTCAATTAATTTGGATTTGAGCAATATCTCTTGAAAAAATGAGTGCTTTTCTAAGACTTTGATTATTCTAAGATCCGAAACTTACAATTAGTGAAATCAGTCGAAAAAAACTGGCAACTTTGTGAAAATTTGATTATCAATTTATATAAAAAAATTTTGTAACTATACAAAAATTTTCCTGACATCACAATATTTGTGAAATATTAAATTTTTTCAAATTTCAAAAAATAAATCTTCTAAAATGATTAATGATCATGTTTTAAACAAGGAATTTTCTTTGACATAAAAATTCGTTAAAAAAACAATTTTCGAAACAAAAAATGAATCTGAGTGAGCCCACTATCGTCTTTTATTTGAAGACCAAAGTTTTGAAATGGGGCAAAAATAAAGGACCGAATTTTAGTAACAAAAATTTAAATTGAATTTTTTCTTTTTGATGAAATTTTACGAAACTTTGTAAACATTGGGAAAAGAAAAGAATGTTTTTTTTGTTCATTTCACGATAGAAAATGAGTCATCATCATTTACGAAATTTAATTAAAATGACGTTTTGAGTTTTCAAGAATTAATCAGTTTTCATGTAAACAAAAATTAAAAAGCTTATCTTAGGCTTATAATTTAAACAGTTTTATCGAACTTAACCCTTTCTATGATTAATAAAATCGCACCAAATTTTATAGGCATACTCCCCGGTACAGAACTAACTTAACTTGAAAATATTTCAACGCTTATTGGTTTTAAAAATTTTTTCAAAATTCAGAATTTTTTCCGTTATTTTATTTTTTTTTGCAGGATTAATTCATACATTTTTTTAAGAAGGTTGCTCGTAAGCGCACCAAATTTTATTTACATGTTAATAAGGCACTCACTATAAAGGCGAGAGAAAACAAATATAATTTTTTGAAATCAAATAAATTTATAATCAAAAATCAAAAAATTTAACATTTAATCTTTCATTTTTATTTTTCAATTTAGTCCAAGCCCAATTATGAACATGTTTGATGAAATTAAAAGAGAACTAACAAAAGTTTATACCTTTTAAAATAACAACAGTATGAGAAATGTAAGCTACTTATACTTAGAATTTAAAAACAAATAAATTACATTTAAATTGAAATTTAAAAAAAGAATAGGGAATTTAGCTTTGTCTTTCTCACTAATTACGGATGAGTAATTGATGCTTTTTCTGCAAGTGCTGTTTCATATTAGATGTCATTCCAGACATCTTTCGAATTTCCTTGCCACATTTCATGCATTTGGCATTTTGACTATTTGGCATTTGTTCAAAAAAGGCCCACATTTCTGATAGTCGGTGTCTAGCTTAAAATTGAAAAAAAAAATAAATTAAAAAATTTTAAATTTATATAATTCCTTCTCAAATACGTACGTTTTTTTGTATGTGGAAGGTCTTTTTTCAAATCTAAAAATTTAATAAAAATATATATAAAAAAAAATCGGATTAATCTTTTTTAAATAAGAAATTATTTTACGCGATATTCCAAATTTGTCCATCCATTTATAAATGCTTGCAATGTGTAAATCAAGAACTTTCGCAATTTCACTCACATTTTTATATTTGCGTTTTCCATTTTCGTCCAATTCGTTACGCATTTCAACAAATTGGTGAACAATTTCAATTCGTTGTTCATCAGTTCTCATTTTATTCTTATATTCCAATGATTTTTCATCATTTTTTCTTCTAATTTTTAATATTTTGTTAATTATTTCCAAATTTTTCTCCTTTTTTTCTCCACATTCGTCATAAATTTCTTCAAGAAATTGATCAATTTGCTTTTGATCAGTTTTGATTTGAATTGCCATAATCTTATTACCATTTGCCGATGGCAAAACATTGCTCAAATGAGCATCAGCAGCAGAACGATTAGAGGAGTCAATTAGCGAATCATTTTCAGTATTTGTCCATAATTTTGCTGAGAATGTCGTCGGCATCAAGCGAATAAAACAAAAGAAAATGATTAAATTCATCTGAATAAATAACATTTAATTAATTTTTTAAGTTTATGATTTTTTTTGTATGTCGCGAAAAATTTATATTTAAAATTAATATATTTATAAAAAAAATAAAATAAATTGTTAAACGAATAATAAAAATTGACATTATTTTTTCGGAGAAAAATTCATTCATTGAATTTTCAATATTATGACTAATCCATTAATGTAGCGTTCAATAACTGCCAACATTTGTCATTTTTCTACAATTTTCGGAACATATTTTATGCTTGTATTTTTTAAGAATTTTTATAAAAAAATTTTTAAAAAATTCAAAAAATATACCTTCTAAAAGATGGATTTGTTTTTCGGTGGCAAAATGCTAATGAGTACAATTGAGTACCGAAGTCCTGGTTTTTTCCCGGTTTTCCCAGCAAAAAATTCCCGGTTTTTCAACCCGAAAAGGTCCCGGTCCCGGTTAATCCCAAAATTCCCGGTCCCGCTCAACTCTAAAAGAAATTTTGTTGGAAAATTATTTTGGCTTAATTTGGTTGGTAAAATCAAAAATTTAAAAGGTTTGGTTTTGGTTGTTTTAATATTTAAGTTAATTGAAATAAATTACAAAATTTCGCTAAAAATTATTCATCTTAAATTATCCATAATTTTGTAGAAAATGATGGCATTAAGAGAAAAACAGAAGAAAATAAACTAATGAAGAGCTTCATCAGCATAAATCACAAGTTAATTACTTCTAAATGTGTAAATTAGCATTATACAACCATTATTTTATTAAAAAATTATTCAATTTAATCTCGAATGACTCAGAAACTCCCCTAATAATTAGTAAATGAACAAAGATTTATATTCATATTATTAAAGAAAGAAATCTAATAAAACGTAATAATGAAAATTTGCATTATTTTGGTTGATTATGCTAAATATTTGTTCAATGCTTTGCCTACATTAAGCAATGAATATGCCCATGAAAGCCTTATAATATGCAAATGAATAAGATAATAGAAAATATTCATCAAAAAATCAATCAACATATACAAAAAAAAAAAATTATATTTTAAGGAAAATTTTTTTTTTTAATTCTTAGGGTGTATTTTTTAAAAACATTTCAGTGTCATTTTGTATTTGTCATTTTTATTGCATTTTCATTAAGGAATATTCCGAAAATCCTTAAAATAGGTAACAAAAATAATGCGATATGTGATAAAAATAAATATCTAGGTAATAAGAAGAAAAACTCTTAAATAGGAAAGGACAATTAGGAGTGGACATTACGACAGTGACTGTATTTTTTTTACTATTCTAAATGGGTTTAGCAATGAAAAAATCTTTATTAGGACATTTGGCAATTGCTCCGGTCATAATAGTCAAATTCATAAGTGCCTGCGGCTTCATTAATAGACAGTGCAATAAATTTAATGTTTTTTATTTCTTCAAAAAACATTTCGAAATGGCCGAAGATTGATCATTTCAGTCACAAAATGATTTAATAAATAAAATTATTATTTTAATTAATAATTACTTTCCATCGGCAAATAAATTTAAATATATTTATTTTTTAGAATTTATCAAAAATAATTATTAGAAGAGTAATGAAACCAAAAACCACGTTTGACCCATTCAATCAATTGCACTTTTATTTTTATTTTTATAATTATTATTTTATATTTTTTAAAATACACCAAAACATGTTACTTTATTATAAGCTTTCTTACCTTGACATGAGTTAGCCTACTCATTCAATTCTATATATATATATATTATATATATATATATATATATATATATATATATATATAATATATATATATATATATATATATATATATATATTCAAATAATAATTTAGATGAAACTTTTTATTTTTGAATTCTTGATTTTGCCATATCCCCACACCCATATATCATTGTCACTTTTAGGCTCACCATTCCGGCTTAGAAGAAAGTATCCATTAACCCATGCCCTTGGTCATTTCGACCGTCTAATGAATGAATTACCATTTTAATAAAATAAATTTACAAAAAATTCCTCTCCAAAGCGCCCAATTTTATTTTTATGGTTTTAGTTGTTAACTTCATTTCAGTAATCGTGATACAAGCATCGTATATTGTGAATCATATGAATAAATATAAATTTTTTATTATATCTATCTATTAAAAAATGTTTTTCTTTTACAAATACAATTTTTTGCAATATTCTTTTGCCTCTCATCAAAGCCACCATTAAAAAATAGAAAAAAAATTTTTTTTTTGCTGGTATTTGTCGCGTTGCCATCCACGTTTAACATGTGTTATTGGCATTGCATGCATATATGGATTTATTTATTTCTTATTGTCAATCTCATTCATTATATTTTCAAATTAGTGCATTTTAATTTGCCAATTTGTAAAAAAAAAAATTGAATTTTTACATATAATTAAAGTTTCACAATCATTAAAAATGGACAAAAATTCGCTGATCATCACTGTTCTGCTGGTGCTGATCACTGGTGCCGTGATGATGATTTGCCATTGTGTGGCGGTTAACATTGGCCCAACCATAAATGCCAATCCGAAATTTGATGCAAATCTCGCTGTAGCTTATGCAGAAATTTTGCAAGATGCAATTATGACGAAGAAAGAGGCACAAAAAAAAATTGGCAAAATTTTTTGAAATTTTTTTTTTATAAATTAAGGCTATTGTTACGCAAATTATCTGCTCCATTGACAACCAACAGGTGGGATGCTGAGGACAAGCTGTGGAGGGAGTTCAGCTATGCCTATTATGCCTAAAAACTCGGGCATTTAACAGCATAATTATGCTCCTAATTTCCTCAAAAATGGCCATTTTTTGTCTATATACAGCACCGCCGACCCCCCAAAATTCCCCTAAAATTTACAAAAATTTTGACTAAGAAATTGCCAATTTTTAGTGAAAATCTGTTAAAAATGGTCAACATTTCAAATTTTCCCCCGGCGCGGCCCGCCGGACCCCTAAAACTTAGTTTTTTCATAAAAATACACTCAAATTTTCAAAATTGTTCCAAAATGCTGCTGTTTGACCCCAAATGCTGATTTTTTGTCGGCCAAAAGCTTGAAATTTTCATTTGGCAACCATATCCATCTAATAATGATGATATAAAATGGAAACAAATGGAAAAAAGTCTTTATTTATTTTACGGCATTTAAAAAATGAACCTTTTAAAATAAAAATTGATTCCTATAGAATAAAATTTTTCAAAAAAAAAAAAAAATTTCAGCGCCAAAAATTGAGTGAAGTATATAAAAAGATATTTGAGAAAGAGATGATTGCTATGCTGCATAGAGAGTTCACTGGCGACTTTCGGGAACTGATGTAATTTTTTAAAACATAATTTTCTCATTAAATCATGCATATTTTAAATAAATTTATAAAATTTTAAGTTTTTATCTGATGCAAACGCCCATTGTTTATGATACAAACCAAATGCATAATGCATTGAGCGGCTTCAACATCAATAAGTAAAAAGCACTGATTTGTGAGGTGTTTAGGAGATTAACCTTAATTCCGCCAAGGTTTAGGAAAAAATATATAAATTCATTAGATTTGCTCAAAAAACAATCAAAATAAAAATATTTCATGGTATCATTTAACAAATTTTAGTGTTCTTTATCAAAAAATCAAATTTAATTTATTGTAATAATATATCAAAAATTTGAATCAGAATTAGTTTGGCCACAACTTATTTGAATGTTCTTTGAAATTTTAACAAAGAATTCTTTGGGCTATTGAATGAAAATCATTAATTTTGACAACAAAATATGCATAAATTAATATTTTTAAGAACTTGAAAACCCGTTTAGCACTTAAATTTAAAAAATTGCTAAAAAATTCTGACCCAAAATTTATTGGAATTTTTTGACGAGAACTTTTTTTTTATACTTTTGTGAAAATAATGAAATCATATTAAGTATGTTTAAAAAAATGCTATTGAATGATACCATTAATATTATTTTTGTTGAATTTGAGCCAAGTTATGAATTTTTATGTACAATATTTATATTTTTCATGAAAACCAAAAACTAATTTAAAATGAACTAAAATTTAATTAATAATTTATCACCGAAAAGGAAATGAAAAATTTTTACGGACCAAAGCGAAAAACAGGAAAACAAAAGTCAAAAAGTGGCTGAAATTGAAAGTCTACTTCTTTTTTTTTGCGTAAAAGCCTACCCTTGTTGGACAATTTATAGAGATACAAAATAAAAAATGAGCCCTAATTACTGCGCGGACCATTTCAGGCCGGTGCTAGCCGAAATTTTGATAACACGCACAAATGGACAAATTGCTGAACTAATTGATACATATAATCATGTGTTTGATGGCCTTGAGAATGACATTAAAGCAAAAACAAGCGGCCCATTTCAAAATTTGTTGCTCTCATTGCTCAGACATTCTCGTGATGAGACTGAGCTGGTCGACGAGCAATTGGCTAAGGAAGTAATTAGCGAAATAAATAAAATGTTTATCTTGAAATGTGCCCAAATGGCACACCCATGCAACATGGATGGCACGGAATTCCGATTTTGACATTTTTGGGATCGGATTCCCAATTTCCAAAAAAATTTTGGCATCGATTAACTATTTCCGAAAATTTTGGGGCCTTGGCGTCATCTCTGCCACCCAACCATTTTTCAAGTATTTTTCGTGGTTTAGTGAATTTTTTTAGTTGATATACAAATATGAAATAATTTGATTTGCTTTTTACCAATAATGTCTTTTAATTTTGAAAATATATTTTATTAAAAAATTATTTAATAATTTTCGTTACTATTTGTTTAGGATGCTATGAAGCTGATCAAAGAAGGCGAAGGCCAAAAAAGCATTAACGAATCAGTGTTCAACGAAGTGATTGCTACAAGAAACTTAGTCCAGGTATATAAAAAAAATTATTTTAAATAAAAATAAAATTCCCATTTAAAATATTTAAAAATGATAAGTCATTTCGTTAAGCTCCGACTCACATTCGACTTTTATCATGAAGTTGCAGACCAAGACATTGAGACGGGAATTAAACAGGAATTTGGCGGTGACGACGAAGCGGGGTAATTAGGATAACGATCCGAGATCTAATTAGGCATAATTAATTAGTTTTAATTTTATAATAATTTAGCTTGTTTGTTTACATTTTTTATTTAGCTTTTTGGCACTGATTAAATGTGTTCGCAATAGCTCTGAATATTTTGCGGATTTGTTACAAAATTCAATTAACGGTATTTGCACATCAAAATATTTAATTAACCTTTTTTTAAATTTTGTTTAAAAAATAATGATTCATTAATTTTTCTGCATTCTTTTTTTAAATCAAATTTATGCATTTTCAAGGGCCTGTCACCCATGAGTTGGAACTGATCCGCCTGGTGGTTTCACGATCAGAAATTGATCTGGCCAGTATCAAGGTTGATTTTCCGAAAATTTATAATTTTAAGACAAAAAGCTTAATTTAAATTTTAAAAAAATCGAGATGTTTAGGGAAAATAACTGTCAAGAAGCATACTTAGCAAAAATTGTACATTAACAGAGTATTGAAATTTGATTTTTCAGTGATTATTTTTGCCATTTATCAATCAATTTTTGCATTCATTGAGCTTTGGTTTCACTCGTTAATTTACATATTTATTTTTAATAAGATTTTTTCAAAAAAATAAAAAATGCGTCATTATCTCCTTAAAATTGTATGCCAAAAACACTGCGTTATAAAACGGAATTTGATCTGATCAATTAAGCATGCTTATCACGAAAAGCACCACATAAGCTTGGAAGAGGCAATCGAAGCAAACACAAATGGGGCTTACGGAGAAGCATTGTTGGCATTGGTGAAGGGCAATCTGTGAACAATTTGGACAATTAATGAAAAAAGAGAAAAAAAGACTCATTAAATAAAAAAAAATAAAAAAACTTATGATAAAACTGATAATTTTTTCACAAATTTATTAAATATGTTGAAATTATTCTTATTTATTATATCAATTTTTATCGTAAAATTTTGACGATTTGTGAATTTTGTCAAACTATTAAGGGCAATTAGCTAATAAAAAACAATTAAGCTGATTAATTGTTTAAATTTCTTCATGTTATTTTAAATTCACCCACTTTAGTTACAGCTAAACAAACCTGTCAACGAATTTATTAAATATTTTTAATTAGGTTACAAAATTCTCAAAATCAGATATTTTGATGCAAAAATCATTGGGATTCGTCAACGGCAAAACGATTATCCGTTTGCTATTGTACATCGCCTTGGGAAATTTTCTCGCAATTTGCGTGGCATTTATAAATAATCATGTTAAACAAAAACAGAAATTTTGCACCAATCACGTCAGATGGCAGACATTGTAGAATTTGTCTTAAAAATTGAAAATAAATTAAATACAAAACCAGGGCTCCCAAGTTTTTTTTTCAAAATTACAAACAATTTTACCAACTGCACTCCCTTTTTGGGGTGGTCATATGTTTAACAACACTACCCATATATTTTTTCATCAGCATTGAGAAAATCTAAAAAAATTCAGGTAAGCATAACTTTGAATGCTGATCAAAAAAGGTAGCAACACCAAGTTGATCAGATCACTCCTTCATGGTGATCTGATCAGCCCATTTTGGCTGGGAACGAGGGGTAAATTTCAAAAAAAATTTCTAGGGGGTTGAGAAAATTTTTCTGGAAATTTTGATTTGCTACCGAAATGCCTTTGGAATAGTGGGTCTACGATTTAGGCCCGCTGAGATACGTCGACTTTTATTTCGGTGCCTATAAAAAGTACTGTATTTCTTAAGAAAATAGTGCATTTTACACTACGTCAAAATTGAAGTGCCCATACCTCAGCCGGTATAAGTCATAGAGACATGCGGTTTTTTGAATATTGTAGAGAATTTTGTGCTCTATAAAACGGGCCTACTCAAAATTTCCAGAAAAATTTTCCCAACCCCCTAGAAATTTTTTTTGAAATTTACCCCACGTTCCCAGCCAAAATGGGCTGATCAGATCACCATGAAGGAGTGATCTGATCAACTTGGTGTTGCTACCTTTTTTGATCAGCATCCAAAGTTATGCTTACCTGAATTTTTTTAGATTTTTTTAATGCTATGAAAAAATATATGGGTAGTGTTGTTAAACATATGACCACCCCAAAAAGGGAGTGCAGTTGGTAAAATTGTTTGTAACTAATAATAACATTTTGACAGGGATAGTGAATGGTATCATTATAAAGCCCACAAAAAATGCTACAAGAAATATAAAACATATATACACAATATAGTCATATTGAGATTTTATAATCAATTTAAATCAAATTTGGTAGAAAATTTTGAGTGTTGTACACTACAACTCGCCGGCGCCGACCTCGCCGATAAATTGTGCAAAAAAAAATTGTGGAAAATTTAAATTTTTTTACAAGAAAAAATTTATCAAAAAAGTCAAAGACGGATTGACAAATATAATAAAAACCAAAATGAAGTAATATAGGAGAAACCTGAACATAAAAAAAAATCAACCCATAATAAAGTTATGCGCTAAACCACGCAAATACTCCAAAACATTGCCGACTTCATAATTCTGCACTTTTCTCAGTATTCGCTCATCGGCTTCCTGGTACCTTGGCCTTTTTGATGGACACCTTCATGACATTTAAATTAGGGTTCGGACCCCGCCCCCACCCCCGTCCCCGGGGACGGAACAGGTTTTTAGGGCTCACCCCCGTCCCCGCCCCCGTGACTCAGACCCCCGCAACCCCCGCCCCCGCGAAAAGCCACCCCCGCCCACGGGGTCCGAACCCTAATTTAAATGTTTCCTCAATTTTTTTTTTTTGCACAACTTATCATTCGGCGTTGGCGAGGCGTATTATTGGCGAGAATTCAATTTTTTTTGTTTTTGTCTGTCTTTTTATCTACGTAGGGCAAAATTAAAATTTCGTTTAAAAAATTTAATTTTTTTCTTTTAAAAAACTTAAATTTTTCTTAAATTTTTTTTTTAAAAAATTAAAATTTTCCACAATTTTTTTTTGCACAATTTATCGGCGAGTCGGCGTCGGTGAGTCGTGTTGTCGGCGAGTCAAACATCGGCGAGTTGGCGTCGGCAAGTCGACCATCGGCGAGTCGGCGAGTTGAACTGTTCCCAAAATTGGTTTTTTAAATTCAAATAAACCGGGAATTCATCATTGTAACTCATTTTACAAATCGTATATTGTTGTATAAACGGATGCTTAATAATACAACAACATATTTATATTTTATATATTTTTCATTCAAAATATATTTATTTGTTATAGATGATGCATTTGAATAAAGCTTGACACAAAAATGAAAAAAATGAGTTCAGCAAATACCGATAACCCAACGGGATCCCGAAAAAAGGGCTCGGGATTCAAAGCGACCGGGATTTTGGAGTGATTCCGACTCGGGATCTCTCACGGTCGTTTGTCCAAAATCTTCGGGATTGATCGGGATCGGGACTCGGTCGGGATGCCGGCCGACTCGGGGTCCCTACGACCCCATTTGTCCGGTCTCTACTAGCTAATAAATAAAAATTTTTCTCACCCAGAATATTTTCAAAAATTTAGTTACACTGACTGAGTCCATCCTCATTATCATCTCGCGCACGCCTTACTAAGTCTGTCCTCATCATCACCTCGCGCATGTGCCAAAGTGTGACGTTTATGCGTTGGCATTTCAACGTGACTGCACAATGTTTGTTGGCTAATACCATGGCAAAATAATATTTTAATTTGTGACATTTATTATTGGAAATTGACGGCAAAGCGAGCAATATGGAAATGGCATTGCCAAAATGTGGCACTACCCGCGCTTGCCTTACAGCATTTATTGCCGGAAACTGACTGCTCTACAGGAAATAGGCAGAGTTAAAATGTGGCACATTTTCCGCGCGACTCGTTTTCCACACACTTCGCAAAGAAATCAACTGCCTATTTAAGCAACGGCAATTCTCCCCATTTCATGCCAGTTTGATTTATTTGACGCTCATTAAAAAAAAACTAATTTCTCTCATCAATTTAACACAGATCACTTTTCCAATCATATTTAACTCTAATTGATAGCCCCTTTTCAATTCAACCAAAAACACTATGAATTCTGTGATCAAACTTAAGCTGATCACTACAGCATTTGTACTACTTTTTGTGTGCAAAAGCGATGGCCATACAGCACGAGAGCTTAATGTGTTGCTGCACCAGGACAGTATTGTGCACCTTTGGATTCAGCCAAAAACGCGGAACACGGTCAAATTAAATGATTAATTTGCCCTAATGAGATAGTAACAAAACAGTGTTACTGTAGCTCATCGGTTGTTTAGATTATAAGGTACAACAGGGCCAATGCATGGGTTAGAGTCCCATCTGACGATTGAGGAATTGTGCTAAAATACCATAGCTAAGTGGATTAACGAAATATTCCGCAAGGCATTGGCATAGGTTGGAGTCCCATCGGATGGATACTATTTTATAATAAATTTTGTATAAGCTTCTGGCCACTACTTAACAATTCTAAAGATATCTCTATAAAACGTTCATAAAACAAACAACAAAATTGTACAGGTAGCAAATGTGTATTTGTGCCCAATTACTGCCGGAGCAACACCAAATGTCGAGACTGAACTTGCCGAGCAACGCAATGTTGCCGAGTGCAAGCAGTACTCAACCAACCTGTGGTACGACTTCTACGAGATCAATGGGGTTGACAAAGCTGGCGAATATGTGCTGAAATTGACCGAATCCACCAAACCTTCGTTGATTTATGTGTACGAACAGAAAACGGTGCGATTTTTTTTTTAATTTATTGAAAATTTCGAAAATTTAAACCGAAATAATTACAAAAGAATTTTTATGGCCATAATTTTTGTGAATAAAAAAATATTATTTATTTGTTTAAATTTGATTTTTTGTTTTACAGGTTCTTCAAGAGGGCATCCGAATTTTGTTCATCAATGATGAAGCCAAATTGCCAAACCTTGAGGGAAGCTACCATTTCCGTGCTCCATTTGGTATAATTAAAAGCCGAAAAATTAAACAAAAATAATTTTAAATCAATTAAAACTTTATAATTTAAAATATTTAATATTTAAGGATGGAACAGTGACCCAGCTGGCTTTAACCGGTCAAAAGATGGGCTTTTCCATCTGTTCTATCAACATTATCCCCATGCCGTGCAATGGTAAAAAAAAAATTATTTTAATTTTAGTCAATTAATTTTTTTAAAAATTAATTTTAATTAATGCCCCCAGGTCCACCATGTTTTGGGGTCACGCGATCAGCAATGATTTGATCAATTGGATTCATTTGCCCATTTTTATGATGCCACCAAATTTGTTGCATTTGGATTTTGAAAATGGCCATTTCACCGGCTCAACACTTAATTTGCCAAACGGCGAATTCGGCGTTTTTTGGACACAGCGAATTAGTCAGTCGAAAATTTTGAGATTTTAATTTTTACAATTTAAATAATTTTCAGCCGACTTTCCACGAGGAACAATTACAGAATTTCCATGGAGAGAAGTACAACAATACGTGTCGACCAAGGTGATTTTGTTTTGGCTTTTTTTAAATTTTTTAAATTATTTTTTACAAATTAAATTTTCCAAAATTTTTTCAGAATTTAATTCGGCCAGACTGGAACACCAAAAAAACAATTGTCGAAGGCTTCCCAACTGATGTTCCACCGCTTGGCAAAAGCTTCCATGACCCAGTCGTGTTTTTTGGCCCGGAAGGTTCAATTTTTTAATTAATTTTTTTTATAATTTTTCAAAAATGGAAATTTTTTCAGGTTATTATTACATGACAATTGGTGGTGAACGTAAAGATGGCTCGGCGGGTGTTGTGCTGTTGTACAGAAACATGAACAAAAGTGCAGATCAGCTTGACCATGATTGGGAATATCAGGTGGAGGAACTCTGCAAGAAAATTAAGGAACAAAATGCCATCCAAAATTTGGCAATAATTTAAAAATTTACGGGGTGGCCAATTTTGAGTGTCTAAAAAATTTAAATCTTAATTTGGCCCAAATTTTGAAGGGCGTCGTGTATGAGGACAACCGTTTCGAGTTGCGCTTATGCGAGTGCCCAATGCTTGTCGCAATGGGCGACCCATTGGACCGTAACACAAAATGGGTACTGTCATATGTGTCGGACAAAGGCTCATACCCTGTACTTGGCAAGGACGCGGAGGGAAGGTTAGTGATTTAAAAATCGAAAATTTTGCAAAATTACGGGAAAATTCGAAAAAAATTTTCAGGGAACGAATGAATGCTCTGATTGTTGGACATTTTGATGGCCATACGTTTGAGAAGTTGTTTGAACAGCAAATGGACTTTGTTGGCGGCTCATTTGCTTATCAGGTCAAATTTGGCATTCAAATTTGGCACTCTTTTTTTTTTGTTGGTTTTTTGGCATACTATCCCTCCCCCACACATTTTTGAAGGGCTTCCATGACCAACAGTCGGGCAGATCATTTACCATCGGATGGATCTGCGACATTGGCTGGATCGGCGACAACACTGGTGACGCGAACTTTGATGGCCGAGGTGGCGTCACGTCGATGACTTTGCCTAAGGCAAATAAAATTAAAAATAAAAATTTAAATTAAATTTTGTTTCAGGAATTTGTTCTGAAGGACGACCATTTGATTGTCAGACCGTTACCCGAGTTGGCCCAACTCCGTCAGAGCAAACAACCGCACCAAATAAGGTAAGCAGAACAGAGTTGGTTGTTCTGTGGTCTTAAAATTATACCATAATCCGGAATTTAGAAAAAATTAAATGGAATTTTTAAATAGATTTTTTGTACGAAAGATTAGTTTTTTAAATCAAAACATAAAATCCTGTTTTTTTTTTTGAGTTTTCATATTTTTTCTAATTTTAGAAAGGGTGAAAAATACAGTTTGGAAAAAGGGCATGCCGAACTTTTGTTCCAATTCAAATGGTCCAATAATGATGATGGTTCAGCAGAGGAGAAATTCGTGTTGGACTTGACCCCAACACAGTTAAAAGATGGCAAATTGGAGTTCACAATTGACAGCAAAGGCATTGAGCTGAAGAGGACTTGGTAAATGATGAAAAAAATAATAAAAGAATAATTAATAATTTGAAAATAAATTAATAAAATTATATACATTAATAATGATAGGATTTTTTTTATTTAAATATTTATTTTTTTGATTTAATTTCTGACATTTATTCGTAAATTATTTAATTAAATATTCGGCTTTTTCATAAATATCATTTACCATACCGATTAATTAATATTAGTATGAATAAATCATTGTCCAATTGAATAGAGACGGACGATAAATTAAATTATATTTTTTATAACAAATTTTTATTTCGTATAATATTTATTAGATTCAATTAAGATTAATGAATTAATATAGATAGATTAAAAAATTTTCCCACCAATTATAACATTAAAATGGCGCAATTTAAGAAAGTGACATATTTTAAATTTTATCAAAAAATAAAAACAAAAGGGGCCCTTTTGGTTTACAAAATTTCTTTAATGTATAGTATATTCATGAAAATTTATGCACCGAGCGTTTTTGGGGTCCATTCCGATTTCCTAACTTAAATTTGAACAAAAAACTATAAATCATAAATCGAAAAATTCAAATTTTCGGTTTTTGTTCAAATTCGGCTTAGGGATTAGGAATTGGTCAAAATAGAAGTCTGATTCGGGATCAGAGCAACCCCTAAAACCGCGGAGAGCAAATTTTTATTACTAAAATTTTTTGAAAAACAAAAAGCCACCCACTTTACTTTTTGACAAAATTCAAAATCTATCATTTTTTAAATAGCGCCAAAATTTTAACCAATTTGAAAAATTCATTTTTAATATAATATTTTCCATAACAAATTATTATTTCGTATTATTATCGATTTAATATAGAGAACAAATTTTTCCACCATTTATTTAAAAATCTGTCACTTTTTAAATAGCACCAAAGTTTGTATCAATTTTAAAATTTGAAAAATTCCATTTTTATTTGTTTTTATGGTAAAACCCAACAAACGTCTGGTGGTGTACAATGTTAAGCCGAGTCAAATCCATGTGTTCATCGACTTGGACACTGTGGAATATTTTGCGGATAATGGCCGATGGTCGGGCGCCGTTCGGGTGCCAAATGCAAGCCAAGAAAATCGAATCGGAACAGTTGAAGTAAGTCAAAACGGATTAGCATAATCAATTTTTAAGTGCTAATTACTCGTCCAAAATGAATAGATGAGATTAATTGGATAATAATCTTTAGGGGATATTAGCCCATCAATTTTTAAGCTAATTACTGGTCCAAAATGATTCGATAAGATTAATTGGATTAATATCAATCATTAAAGAATTATTAGTTAATTGATTTAATTACCCTTATATAAGCTGAAGAGTTTCCGTATTAGCATATAAAATATATTTATGGTATTTTAGCAAATTTCCTTTCTTGTAGCCGAAATTTTTTTTATGTTAATGCATTAAAACACTGAAAAAATCGAAACAAATAATTTTTCAAATTCTTATTTACTATATCCGAAATATAAAATAATTTTGTGTAAATAATTTGACAGAAATTTGTTATTTTTCACAAAAAAAATATCGGAAATGTTTTTTTTTGTTCGAATTATTTTATTTAAGTATTTTCCGGAGAAGAATGCACATTTTAACATTTTGCCATTTTTTTCCAATTTTGGCACTATTTTGCGATGCTTTTTTAATCCATCTAAATCCCAATTCATTCTGCTGGAAACGATTTCAAGAATGACCTTGTACAAAAACCCTCTTATTCTAAGGAATGTCCTTGGAAATAAGGACAATAATTTGCCGCCCCCCCTACCATTTTAGCTGAAAAGTACTCCGCTGGTGCTTGAGCAGTCCAGCTTATGGTATCTGAAATACGGATCACACAAATCCGCGCGGCTTCAACCAAACGGCATTCCATTTGCAATGAACGCTGAAACGTCGTCATTCAAACAGGATGAAGCCTAAAGAAGACATAAATTGTGCCTCATAATCTTTGATTATCCAAGATAGAAATTGATAGATTAATGGGAGATCAGTAGTACTTTTAATTGGATATATATTAATTTCCTCACAATTTAATGGCTTTGTAAAATTTGATTGTTCCAATTTCCATGCATTTTGGTAAAAATTTATAAAATTTATTTGTATTTTACACCTTACATCCATTAAAATTATGAAATTTGATAGAAAATAAGCTCATAAAATGTCATAAGAATCTTTTTAGTAAGAAATTTTTATAAATTTAAAAATTTTAAAAATCTTCCAAATTTTAATTGAATGAATTAATTTTTTTTTAATCATAAACATCCAAGAATAATTGACACTTAAATACTATGAGGCTATGAATTAGCGATTTTCTTTATTTCTAGATTTATTAATTTAATATTTAAAAAATAATTTTTGAATTTTATTCCATCAAAATTGCAAATCATTTAACGCGTTAATTAAACTAATGGCAGTAAAAAATTCAAAAGTTTAAAAAATGAATTTATTAAAAAAAAAGAATTGTATGAGAGATTGGCATTCTGTTCTCGTTCATCTCGTGCACATTGTGTACCCCTCGGGTGCCAACCGTTGCGCACATTTCTTGGCATGCTCATCCTGGAACTCGTGGTCCTCATTGAACAAACGCTGATTTCGAAGAATGCATCTTTTTTGAGGGGAAAGGGTAAAATTTAAAAAAAAATTCATTTTTTTAAAAACTCGATGCATGAGGAAGAAGCTGCTTCAGCTCCACCATCATCCTGTTGCAATTTGCAATAGAACACAAAGTCATCGTCCTTAAATTAATATTGAAAAAATAAATAAAAAATAATTTAATTGAATTTAATTATCTTGAATAGAATTATTTAATTATTTTTCTAAGAAATAAAAGGACATTAAAATTATTTATTGCAAATTTTGACAAATAAATTTTGTTTTAATTATTATTTCATTTATTTTATTAATCCAATGATAAGAATTTTAGTTATTTAATAATTTAAATTTCATAAATAAATATAATAAAATAATTTATTTTAAATCTTTTTAGAAAAAAAAACCTGAGCCAGAAATTTTTTTAATGCAATAATAATATTTTTTCTTATTAATATTGGATGAAATAATGCTAAAATATTGTTATTAATTTATTTATATTTATACCTGCCAATACAATCCAACACTGTAACGGGTGCCGTCAAAAATACATCCAATGGGCACCATGCGGAAACCGTCAAAATGTTTGTGTTGGCATTCGTAACTGAATTCAAAATGCCAATTTTGGCAAAACGGTAAAAAAAATGAATGAATAAATTCATACGTAGTCAAATTGCGGTCAATGGCATCGCCAACATTTAACCGATTGCCACTTGCTTCATCAACGCAACCGCCAAGCCACGCATTTTCCAGCACACATTGCCACCAAATTTGTTTCTACACACACAATTAATTATTATTTTTACTTGCCCATTTAAAATATTGCTAATTACCTCGCTGTCCACCCAACTTTCGCCCGGCAGGTACGTTTTGTCCAATTGTCCGTCCGGCACACAGCCGATCACTTGTCGGCGCGCATTCTCGCCAAACGGCATACATTTCATACGGTAACGCCCGGACTGGTAGGTGCCGTTTAATTTCAGGCGCTTACTGTAAAAAAAACTTTTTGTAATAAAAATTTTTAAACTTGCCCATTCTCGTCAATACATCCTTGTGTCACAAGCTTTCCCTTTTGGCACTCGTACCACACAATGCCGCGCTCAATCTGTGCGAATCAATCATTAATTGGTGGATAATTAATTAATTAATTGACTAATTATACCTAATTAATGTTAATAAATACCTGGTCCCCGTTGGCAAACCACCGTGGTGTGTCCTCCCCATTTTGGTCTGTCCAACAATCATCGTCCCCATGTGGTATGAATTTGGTTGTGTCAACCACAGTTCCGGATGACACAGCGCTGGCAGTCCCGTTTAAACTGGCACTCTCATTTTTGGCATTTTGTTCGTCCGCCTGCCCTGAAGACACAAGCGGCACTTCGCCTGAAGAAAAAAATTATAATTAATTGAATTCGTTTCTATTAATCATAATTTTTGCTTTCTTTAATGATATTTAACAATTTATTTTTGATCATAATTTATATGATTTTTTGAACAATAATAACAATTATTGAGCGTCCATTAATTATTGTTGAATCCAATGTTTATTTTATTATTAAATTATTAATGAACTAAGTACATAATTAATTGTCCATGAGATTAAGTTGTTAAAATTCCTTTTTATTAATTAATTGGAATTATTAATTAAATTATATTACTTTGTTAAAATTATTTATTGAATATTTTTTCAAGAATATACCTCCCAGTTCGCCACCAGCAACTGAAGGACCCGCAGCTCCGGCCTCATCAGTACGATTCTGATCGGTCCCATTGTCCGTGATCAGATGCATTGATTCAACAGTGAAATTGAGCGTAATGTTCGGCTCATTTGTCGAAGCAAGCAACGGCTTAAAGGTGTTTTTTTTTCAATTTCTGATCGTGACCGTACTAAATTTACAGTAAAAGAGCGAAAATCGGTTACTGTAAAAAAGTGATTAAACACATCATACCATTACAGTTGTGTTGTTGTTCTGATCAATTTGTTGAGCTGTTGCATTGAAAAGTGTTTGAGCGGCTGCTTGATCAGTGCCGTTTACAGTTGCAGCGATCAAAGCAACAGGTTCAATAACGGTGGCATTCTGCAGTGTAACATTCTGCTGATCAATCTCGGATGTAAGCACTGGTGACTGAAATTTTTGATTTTATGGCTGATCAATACCGTATACCAGCATCATGAGCACCTGAACAGTTGCATTGTTGCCCAGATCACTTGGTTGCGCTGTTGTATTAAATGTTTGAAGGGCTTGATCAGTTCCGCCGTCGACATCGGCGATCAGTTCCACCGGTTCAGTGCTGGTCGAATTGATGACAGTAGTCGGACCAGATGGCGTTTGGGTTACTGTCTTAAAATGGGTTACGGTTCAATGATCAGTTGTTTTATATGCTGATATTTTCTCTTACCGTCTCAATGCTCTCATTGACCGTAACGTTCAGCTGATCAGTTGCTGTTGTGGCAATTGTCTGGAAGGCATTGAATGATGAGAAAAAATTGTTGCTACAGTAATTGATCTGCAATTACCGTTTCCGCGGTTGATTCAGTTGCTGCTGTTGTTTCTGCGGTGACAGTCTGATTGGTCAGCGTTTCTGTTGGTTGATCAGCAACCGTTGCATTTTGTGGCAGTGGATCACTAATGACCACGTCTGTTATGGCCAGCAAAAGGCAGCACGTCAGCAGGAGGTGGACAATTGAGTACACAGTGAACATTATTATCTTAATTAATTATTGTATGATTAAAAAATTTTAAAAAATTTCATTGCAATTAAATTCTACGAAGTTTTCTTGTGTCCGATTTTTATTTAAAATTAAAAAAATAATAATAATTAAGATTTTGGGGATGCCAATGCCAAAAAAAAATGACAACTTAAATGGCAAAATTTCAGACTTAGCCATCAATGATTCTACTTTCAAAATTTTCTCTATAATTTTAAATATTTTCTATTTAGTCATTTAAATATGAAAATATAAAAAATGAACGATAATTTTAATTTGGTAGCATTTGAATAATTGTATTTCTCAAATGGATAATAAATAATAATCAAAGGAATAAAATAAAATTTATTCAAAAATAAATTAAAAATAAATAATTTTGCCCAACTTTTGGGACATGTTCACCCATGTAAACAATAAATAATGAAATGTAGTCTCATTAACAAATTGTAATATGATGAAGCACAGTCAATTCCAAATTTCTTTATATATAAATACATACGCCTCGCGCCCTCTCCCGTCCCAAATTTTGATGTATTTGCTATGATAATCAAAAATTTATTTTTAAAACGGTTCCAGTTTTATGCAGGAAGAGCCCCGGGGGGGGCATTGGACGACGCCGACTAATTAGTCAGTCCATTGTTATGCGAGCCCCCCAATTAAACAATATTTTTTTGCTTTGATGCGCGCCGATTGTTGCAACCGATGCGGCGGCGGGAAAAATATTTTTATTTTACGATTTGAGTTGGGAAGAAGTTTCGCATTACACACACAACGCCAGAACTTTTACTTTTGAAAAAAAAAGTTTTGGCGCGCAGAAACAGTCACGGAAAATTTACTTGACTTTTTTTTATGTAGTTGGTATGGTATGTACAGAGCAACAATAACAACGGAACATTATAGTTTGGCGAAGTGTAAAAAAGATGGTGCTTTTTTTATTTGTTATATTTTTTGGCAATTATTTTTTTTATGAAAACGGCAAGCAAATATATTTTAATATATTTTTTGCTTTTATTTATTTATTTAAATTCAAAAATCATCTAAATTCCAAATTTTGTTTTTATTTTTAATTTCTAAATTATTATTTGTAATATTTTATAATTATCCTCTCTTTTTAAAATATTTTTGATTGTTCTTTTTTAATTCATTTATTTTTTTTTAATAAATTTGATTTCTCCAATCTTAAATGTTATTTCGATATTTAATTTAATTTTAGTTCAAAAATTAAGGGCATAACAAACAATATTGAATAAATAAACCCATTTTATTTAAATTTATTTATTATTATTTTAAATTTTTCTCTAATATTTCCGGCATTTTTCCCATAAATATTTCCATGCATTTTAATTATTTGCCTTTCATAAGCGACCACCGAAACGAAGAACATTCGTCATTTACATTTTATGTCAGTAATTTGGTTGTCATGGTGAGTATAATTTATCACTTTTTAGCTCTTAAAGCATTTTTGTGGTGGTGTTCGCGAATTTGTTTGATTTTGGAGCATGAGGAAGAACAAAACGCATCGGCGGCGGAGAGAAATATGCGCAAAAATTCACACAAAGAAAATTTTTTATAATTCAAAATAACAATTTGAAAAAAATATTTATTATTATTTATTGAAATTTAATGGAATATTTGCATTATTTAAGCTAGGCTTTTAAATTTTTGTTCAAAAAATTTAAAAAAAAATTATATAAAAATAAATATATCATTTATGATTTAAATATAAATTTGTAATATTATTTTTAAACTGTATAAATGATAAAAAATTATTTATTTGTTTTTGAATTTTATTTAAAATAATGACAATGAAATTATGTGTTTAAGAAAGTCTTTGATTTTTTCTTTATATTAAAATATGCTTGATTAAATATGTTATTTTTTAACTGACTAAAAAAATTTTTTAATTATTTTTTTTAGACTTTAAAAAAAATTAATTTTAATTTGGTTTTTATTTTTAAAAAAATGCATTTTTTTTAATATTGAAAATTCTTTTATTGATTTCCCATAATATGCGTGACCAACTTTAAAGTTGTGACAAAATGGCATTTCTCTTCTCACTACAACATTTAATCCAACTAAAAGCCATTAAGCGATGCCATTTCACTCAAATAAGCCATAGACGTTGCCTTTAATTTTGCTTAAATTAATTTTTAAAAATTTGTTTAGCTAACTTTAGTTCTGGTTTAATGGCAAACAATTTAAACCATTATGTATGTTAATTTAATTTTTAAACAATAATAAATTATTTGTAAACAATAATTTAAGGAACATTTGAAGCCCGGGCCTCCAAAAGCTGCAGCTCATCAACCCATTTATTGTTACATTTGTGGCCGTCAATTTGGCTCAAAAAGCATTGGTAAAAGAATTTATAAAAAATATTTTAAAAATTAATAAAATCCATTTAAACTAATTGTTTTAAATTTAAAAAATTATTTAATTAAACCAATTAATAGGAATACATCAGCCACAGTGTTTGAAGAAGTGGAAAATTCAAAATGATCAATTGCCAAAAGAAGTACGCCGTACTGAGCCGGAGCCCCCAAAAATTGTTAGAAAAGGTTTGAAAAATGAAAATTAAATTACAGTTAAAATAATTATAATTAAATATTTTTTTAAATCTAGCGGACAATTCAATTGATGTGAATGCCACCAATATGGCGGCATATGAAGCATCGTTAGCTCAGCTTATCCGCTGCGAAAACTGTGGTCGGAAATTTGCGCCCGAACGCCTTCAGGTAAAAATTAAACCATTAAATAGATGAAAAATATTTTTGTGCCATTGTTTGACTTTTATAAATTTTATTAAAAACAATTAAATCTTTAATAATTTTTTTAAATTAAAAGAAAAAATTAATTATTAGCTAAAAAATTATGTTAAGTATAAACAATTAATTAAAGAAAAATTAAATTCTTTTTTAAATATGCTTAAAAATTTAAAATATTTAAATACATATATGAATATTGATAATTTAATGAAAAAACAATTTAATTCCTTTTATTTCAATAAAAGTTATAAATGTATTAAATCTTTTACAGTTAATTATTTAAATTATTTTCTTTTTGCTTTACCATTACAATTTATTATAATATTTTGTTTTTGCATTTTTCTTGGTCCTCAAATCGGCAAATTTTCCCATCAGGCACATCAACGTGCCTGCACTAAAGAGAACCCGGGCGTGCCGATCATTGTGCATCCGGGCCAGCACCATCGTCAGCCACACTTGGCCACAAGTTTATCGGCAAAAAAAGGCAAAAAGTGAAATTTGTCGGAATTTAAATTAATTTTTTTTTTTGATTTTTTTATATAAATAGCCAATTAAAAATTGTGATTTAGCCAATGTTCTAATATGATGTAATTACATGCATTTCACATTTATGTGTAAATTTCTCATGGTAAATAAAATTATTTTCTTTAATTTTTAATTCTATTTATTTTAATCTGGGTTTTTTCTGTATTATTAAAATAAAAATTTTAGCTTTTTTTAAAATTTTCTTTGTTTATATTATGTTTTATTTAAATAAATTTTATTTTTATTTTCCTTTTATTGTTTATTAAATTAATGTATTTATTTTTAATTTGGATTACTGTAAAATTACAGTTTCATATTTTATTTTATTTTATTTTAATTAATTATGGAATGTTCCGTTTAAATTATTTTTTTTGTTTTCCGTTTTCTCAAATTCTTTTTTCACATTGTTCTTGCGAGTTAAAGCGTCAAAAAACAATTTCTTAATCACCAACAAAAAACCACTCACGTTTTAGCAGGGATCACAGGATCAACCACAATTGTTTTATTTTTTCATCAAATGATTTTTTGTTCTATGCTTCTTCCAAATGTGAAAAATTGAATATTTAAGGAAAAAATTTTTCACAATAAAATCACTTAAAATAATAATTTCAAATTAAATTAAAAATTTTCATAAATTAAGTAAGATCCATTTTCATAAAAATGCATAACTTTTATTTTCCTCTTCTTTCCTTTGTCATCTTTGTGTATTTAGCCCATTTCTCAGACGCAACCAAAGTACAATAATTAAAGGATTTAAATAAAAAAATTTCACAAAAAACATTTAGCAAAAATTTCTTGGCGGCGCCCATGGTAACGATGTGGACAATTTGGATGCACCAAAGCAACACATTCTCGGCGGAGTTGGTGGTGAAAAACAGCTCAAACCGGAAGATGCCCAGCCAAGAAGAATGCGTGGAGCATGGCCATGGATTCCACCTCGGAACGACACCAATGGCCAAGAACAGCGAAAATTTCTCGGAGGAGCGAAGGTTGAAACAGTGATGATCAAACCGGAGGATGCCCAGCCAAGAAGAATGCGTGGAGCATGGCCATGGATTCCACCTCGGAACGACACCAATGGCCAAGAACAGCGAAAATTTCTCGGAGGAGCGAAGGTTGAAACAGTGATGATCAAACCGCCGGAGGCGGATGATCAGAAACAGCAGCAAACCATTCTTGGCGGAGTTCATGGAAACGATGCTAATTGAATGAAAAATGTGATCGGATATACACCCGTCCCTCCCTCATTTAAAAACATTTGCAATTTGACGAAATATCCATAAAGATAATGATAAATATATAAATAAAAACTGTCACGGAAGGCCAACCATTTTTAAAACTGGGTAAAAATTAACTAGACTGTTTGCTACTATGTCTGAGAATTCACCATTTTAAGGGGGTTTGTTTTCTCAAAAAGTTGGTCCCTTTTTGAATCCTACATATTTTAAAAAAAATATTGTTATTTAATGAAAATGTGAAACCATTTTTTTCAAATAATTCACAAAACTATTTTTAAAAAAATGCAAATTAATTTTTTAATTATTTAATATTACTTATTTTTAATAAATAGTGCGTAAAAAACACTTCATATGAAAATGTGTAAAACATTTTTTTTTCAATAATTTATAAAATTATTTTTTTTAATTTTAATTAATTTTTTTAATTTCATCTTTGCATTTAAATGGTTTTTGCTTTGTTTTTTTTTTGGCTATCAACCATTCAAATTTATGACAAATTAATAAATTTTCTAAAATTGCCAATAAAAATGATTTTCCATTTTTTTTTATAAATTTTTGTTCCGCTTTTCGTCATTATTTTTGTTTATTTGGGCGCTTTTGGGAGGTTCTGCGCTCCGTCAAAGACAACAACATCAACAATTGCAATTTTCCACACCAATTTTTGTTCGTTCGTAGCATCCCCAATTTTTCACATCAATTTACGTGTGGTACATAATTCCAGCAAATAATTTGTCGTCGTTCCATTATAAAAAATGTATATATATTATTCCCAATTTCTTTAATCATTTTTTATTTTTAGACTTATAATATAATACAATACTTAGTAATTTATCTTGAAATTTTCGTTTTTTATACATAATTTCTACGACTAAAATAATAAAATATAAAATAAGTAATTTTTATTGAACTCTTTTTTTGTAGATTAATAAGAATTATTTCAATTTATTTAATTTTCAATTAATCATCAAATTTTAGAAAATACTCTCGTCACGATCGATCAAGAATCGCTTCATATTTATTCATTCTTAAAAAATCTTTTTATCTATAATTTGTTAAATGGCAATTTTTATTTATTTAATTTATTTTTTAAATATCGTTAATATATTTTTTTAATTTTAATTAACGTGATTTATTTTCACACCTTAGTCACTCATCAACATTGATTCGTTATTTCAATAACAATTTATTTATTTTTTCATTTTAAGATAAAATGCATTTCTCATTGGGTTTATTTTTATTTTTCTTTCCATTATTAATATTTGGACAAGATTTAGGTATATTTAAAAAAGTATATTTTAAATATTTTTAAAATTATTATATACCTTTTTTATTTTAAATTATTTTTATTTTATAGATTTTATGCCCGTCCCCGTGAGACCAATTTCGGCCGTCAATTCGTCCGCTGGTGGCGGCGGGGAACACCTGCAGTTGAGGCAGGAACCGCGTTGTTTGGAAAGTGTTGAGGCTGGAACCGGGACGGACACAGGTGGGTTGGGCAAATAATTATTCAATAATTGCATTTACGCCTAATTAGGGTGAGGAATTTTTGGGGGAAAAATAATTATTGTAAAAACAATAAAATTATTTCTATAAAATTGTTTTTTTAAAATACAAATAAATTACAAAAACAAACAAACATTGGAAACTACAATGTGAAATATATTGTTTTGAATTTTTTAAAAAATTATTTAAATAATTTCTTTTTAATATTAGAAAAATATAAATTATTTATATAAAATTTTATTTTGTTATTATATACAGTATAAAAAAAACAAAAAATTTAAATTAAATTAATTTGATTACTTTTGACAATAGAACGGTTTACTTTAGTAGGGGCCTCGCGGTTGGGCCCCAGCAAGTTTTTGGACTACAACTTTTTTTCTTTGTCCACCAAATCCAACATTGTTGGTATCATCGAAAGCTTTTCATGTTTAGAAGCTATTTTTATGGTATTGCTTGCAGTTAGATAATTATCAAAAAAGTTATAGCATGAAATTGCTAAAAATTTGAAAATTTTGAAATTTTTTCTTAATAAATTTTTCACTTTTTGCTTTTTCCAAGGCTAATAGAGAATGTAAAGAGCTTTGGAATGATACCAATAATTTTGGGTTTTGTTGACAAAGAGAAAAGTTTATAGTGAAAAAACCTGCTGGGCCCAAACGTGTGGGTCCAACCTTGAGGGCCCATCTGAGCGAATCCACAATGGAACTAACTTTTTAGGGTATTTTTAAAAATCATAATTTAATTATAACTTTTCTTCAAGTTCCACGATTTTTCTACCAAACCACCAATTCATCATGTGTGCCATTTATTTACACTGGTGAAGGCGGAAATGCGAACAACTTCCTCACCGAATTGGACTGCTTGAATAATTGCTTTATTGGTCCATTTAAATTTGGATAATCAATTTATTATAGGTAATTCAATTGTGCAATTAGGTGTTAATGATGAAGCCCCGCAGGAGGATGAAGAGGATGTGCACCTTATCAAACAGGACACATCAAGACTTGTTAAGAAAAACAGTAATAAGCTTAACAATTTTTAATGGAAAAAAAAATCATTTTTAATTAATATTTATTTTATTATATTTAAATATTGTATGTTAATATAAAACATTTTTTTAAAGGTTGCGATACTGGTGAGACATTGAATTGCACTTCGACGGAAAGTGGAGATGAGAAGGATGAAATTTTGATGTAAAACAATGAATTTTAAAAATTAAAATTAATTAAAAATGTATATTTAAAAATAATTTTAAATATTTTATAAAATAATTTGCATTGCTTAAATTATTTTAGTTGTTTTTATATCATAAGGTTATTACAACGCATTAATTTTTAGTTGATCATTTTAATCATCTCTTTTAAACAAACAAATTTTTGGTATTAATCAACGGTAATCAATTTAATATAAACCGGACAGATTTTATTATTAATTTTGCTGAAGATTGACAATTCTCAATTCTTCAGCTGAATAATTTTTAATTTGAATCAATTATCATTTGGCGAAGTCCTATACTAAATAATAATTTAATTATAAAATTTATTTTAATTTGAAAAATGAAAACTGCAGCAATACCTATTACATTAAGAAAAAAAATAATATACCATTATTCTAATTGATTTGAAGAAAAATTTTATGATTGATACTTCCTTTATGTAAAATAAAATATTAAATTTTTTTGTCAAAAATTATAATTAAAATATCTGAATTAAATAATTCTAATAATAGGTGTTATTTTATGGAATTTTAATCAAATAGTCTTATAATTTTCAAAAAAATATTTCAATTATTTTGTTATTTTGTTAATAAGGATATTGAAATCAATTTTAATCGAATTTCAAATTGCAAAAAATGCCTTTTTCCCAAGGTCATTTTCCTGTCCATTAAATCGTAATTGCGTGCACATTTTTGCAAATTGCTTTGGTGTGATTAAGGAAGGAAGAAACCGGTTTTTCCCATTTTTTTGGTGATGTTGTGTGATGGATGATAGATTTTATTTTTCACCTTTTTAATGTTTGGCCGAAAATTTTCTTTACGCCTGTCAACTTTTTTTTTTGTAATATATTAATATTATTTTGCATTTGACCAAAAATTTCTTTAATAACGAATTTTAATTAAATTTTAATTCGTTTATAAATGTATAACAACCCAATTTATAGCAAGTTTATAATTACTAAGCAATTAATAAGTTTTTGTTAGATTTATTCTTTCTTATTATCACTTTTTATCCATATTTTTTATTTTATCCATATTTTTTACTCATATTTCGGCATTTTTTTTTCTCAGTAAAAAAAAATTGTATTTTCTCGATATATATATTTTTTTTTTGATAAACAAATCATATTTTTGCGTAAAAAATTTTACCTTTTTAATCATTAAAGCTAAAATGAATAATTTAACCATCACAAATTCGACTGCTAATTCAACGGTTGTTGTCCCTGGTGCTGTCATTTATGTGCCATTTGCGATTTCAATTTTTGGCCTAATTGGAAACATTGGCACTTTTTTGACGATTGTTTTAAGTGAGTTGAAAAAGGTACAGTTTAAATGATTTTATTTTGTTGCTTTCTTTGAATTTAAAATTTTAGATTTATAAAATATTTTCGAAAGTTCTTAGACGAGAAACGCAAAATGCTGTAAAAAATCTGAATGAATTAACCATTTTTTGTTAATTTTTCAGCATTAAAATTTAGATTAGTAAAATTATTGCTGTTAATAATTAATTTTAATTAGATAATTTTTTGATGCAAAAACTCAAAATTATCAAAAAAAGTTTTGTGAATTAAAATTCATTTAATTAATTCTTTAAAAATAAAAAATGATTTTTTTTCTGAAAATAAAAAATAATTGACATTATCCTTAATTGTTTTTTGATTAAATTATTCACATAAAAATAAAAATATTTAGTCATTTCATTCAATTTTGGAATTATTTTATAGACTTTTAAATTTAATTAAGAATTAATTTATTTTATTGCAATTATGATTAAATTTTTTCAAAATGCAATTATTTATTTAAACATTTAATTGCTTTTAAGAATTATGTCAACCACTACATTATGGTGTTGTTGGTGTCCGACTCGGTGCTTCTGTTTGACATTTTCATCACTCCAATATTACGGCCGGATGTCATCAATTTTTGGCTATGTTTTGCACAAGAATATGTGTACAATGTGACAATTTTCATCAGCTGTTTTTCCATTATGTCACTTACGGTGGAGCGATTCTTTGCCATTGTTTTCCCATTGAAGCATTTAAGGGTAATTAATTTATAAAATCGAATATTAATTTTAAAAAAAATAGAAAATATTATTTATGTAAAATATACCAGCTTGAAAGAATAAACAAATTTTAACAGCAATTATTACGCAAAATAATTTGAATGATAAGAATTTATTCGGGTTGATCATTTAAAAAGGTAGAACTGCCAAATTTCGTTCTATTTTTCAATTAAAAATAATTTAATTGCCAAAAATTGTCAGTTTTACGGCAAAAATATTTTACAAACATTACCTACGGAACCTATAAGATGCCTTTTTTCATGTTTTAGTTTAATCTTGAATCCAATTCTTACAAAAAGTTTATTTGTTCTTATTTATTTTTTAAAATACTATTTTTAATAATAATTTTCACTTTTAAAATATTTAAATTGTTAAACTAATAAACTAAAATTGTTTCATTTAAGCACTCTGACTTCAAACGTTGGAAAATCATTGTGGCATGGATTTTGCCAATAATTTTATTGAATTTTAATTTGCTTTTTGCATTGAAAAGCACTGAAAATGACACATACACAATTTTGGTGTCTTCGTCATCTGAAGAACGTGTGAAATGTCAATACAATTATTCTCTTCACGAGGCATATGTATGGAAATTAAATTGAAAAATTTTAATTAAATTTATTTCATTTAAAAAAAAAGTTTATTTTTATTATTTTAAGTATTTTTTCTACTGGCCACGATCATTTTTCACCTTTTTGCTGCCAACACTGGTCGTTTTAGTTGCCAACTTAACAATCATCATTAAATTGCGAGGCCGTTCAATTCTGACAGGTAATCATAATTGGAATAATTAAATAAGAACTAATAAAAGAAAATTTTCTTGTCAATATTTCAAATGCCACCTTTTCCAGAAACTTATCAACTTAAAAAAAGAAGTAATCAACTTTTTCCAAATAAATTTCAATTCAAAAAATATACTAATAAAAAAAGAACAAAAAATATAATATTTTGGAAAAATTTTTAAAAATACCAATAGATTTATGAGCCAAAAATGGATTTTTGAAATAATTTATTCACTTTAGTTTAACATTCTCTGAAGAGGGTGATAGGTTGATTCGTAAAATCTGCAATTAGAGCCTTTGTTTGCTGCAAAATATGGCATAATTTTGCATACGTTTAAGTTTTTTCTATGAAAAAAGAATGAACCCTTGTGAATTCTTATAGTTTTGGGCATTTTGGTCCTACTAACCTGTCACATTTAGTCCAATTTTATTTTAGAAATAATAAAATCCTATTTAAATTTTGGTTATACACTCTAAAAAAATTGTTTTTATTTTAAATGCTAATTAACAATTTGGGTTTTAGGGAATGTCAATTCATCAGCCGTGGCACGTGCAAACAATGTTGTGCTGTTTGCAATTCCTGTTGTTTACATTGTGTTGAATATTCCTTATTCCGTGCGAAGTCTTATGAAATTTGTAATGGATTCGGTGTCCAATGAAAAACTGTACCAAAACCATTATTTACTGTATGCCGGATCATTTTACATTTATTGCTTCAATTTTTCTGTCAATTTTATCATTTACGCGCTCAGTAGGTCAGAATCAAAAAATAAAATATAAATAATTCGTTAATTTTAAATAATTTTTAATTTTCTGAATTTTAAGTCGATCCTTCCGACAGACATTTTTGCGCATTTGGATATCAAAGAAAAAAGTTGGCATGAACTCAACTCGGACTAATGTGACAACAACGACAGGAACTATGCAATTACACTCAATTAAAAGCACATTATAATTAGAATTTGCGAATATCTATAAAATAATTTAATCTAAAAAATGCATATTTTATTTTGTTTTTTAATTTAAATATACTAAAAACAAATATCAAACAAATAAACTTTATTAATTTAATTGCTACGAAATATAAAAATTTATCTGAGACGTTTTTCGGCACCGTAGGGCTCCTCATTTCATTGTTTTAAATTATTTTGTAAACCAATGTTCCACAAATTTTTCAAAAGTCCCGGTCTCGGCCAAAAAATTGGAACTGTGAGTCCCGGAAAACGGGAGTCCCTGGATCCCGTCCCGATCATTTTCCAAGGCCTGGTTCCAAGTAATGTAAAAATTCCAGGCTCTATTAATAACATTTTTAGAGGATCAATTATCCGTGTCCTTCTCCCAACCGCTCTCGCTGGGACGAACGTATGAACCAGCAATAGCTCAAAATAAAGATTAAAATCAAAAAATGGTTTTTTTATTAGAAATTTCAAAAAAATTTGCAACTCGAAGTCGTTCCAATAAAGTGCCAATTCGATTGTCGACATAGTCGTCAATTTTACCCAAAATTTCTTTCTTGAATGGGGCATATCCACTGTGCTCATACTTCATTGATTCATGAATGTCCTAAAAACAACACATTCAATATTTGTCGATTTTCGTAAAATATGCTTTTTTTCTACCCATAACTCCACAATTAGTCAAAAATTGACGAAATTTAACCAGCGGAAAATAAAAATTTTTTGAAAATCTTGCTGGAGTCATTGTCGTTTCAAGTGCAAAATGAAGGTTGTAAAATTGTCGGCACAATTCAGTTACAATTACTCACTTTCCAAATTCTGTGTCGAAGAACTCAACAAGCTGTGACATCAAGTCCGTGTCTGTACGGTCGTACAAAGTGTTCCTTTTACGTTCTGGCGTCAATTAGACAAACTTTTAGGGATACAACCCGGTTTTTGAGTAAAACTCCTTTCAAGTTGTCCGAATGAAACAATTTATCATCATTCAGTTATTTAAATTGTTTCAAATTTATTAGTTCAGACAATATAAAAGAAGTTTTTTTCCTTTTCCAATTCCGAAAATCTATATACAGAAAATGTCGTAATACGAATTTGGCCAAAAATTTTTATTTATTATTGGAAAAATTATTTTTATGCTTTTTTTTTTTGGTTTTCTTGTAGAGGAAACTAATGGGAGCTTAATGGGGCGTACCCGACAGAAAATGCAGAAATTGATCGTATCCATCAACGAACCTTGGTATACGCGTACGCACTGTTGGTCAGCAAAAAAAACACTTTTTCCCTGAACGTCGAATTCGTTCCAACAAAGTGCCAATTCGAGTTACTTAGAAATGAAAACCTAAACCCAACAATCATCCAATTTAAAGTGGTTTTTTTATTTTTATATAAATAATAGTAAATTTGTCGGCAAAATGTTTCAATTACTTACACTCCAAAGTTTTTGTCGAAAAGATGAACAAGTTGGGACAACAGATCGGTTTCGGGCAAGTCGTAGAAAGTGTTCATCACTTTCACTTCTCCGTTCAATTGGACCATATTTCTGGGATACATTTGAGCAATTTTTTCCTAAAAAAAGTTTTGGTTGCACAAATTCATTCTAAAATAAACAAAAAACCAAGTCAAGAATTCTCCGCCATGCGTTGCTCAATTACACAAAAAGCTATTGCTTCAATCCAAAACCCTTTATGTTTCTGCAGGTACTCAATGCATAATTTGAAGATGAGTTCCTCCGTGTTGGGTGATATATAGCCTGAAAAAGTGGAAAATGAATTTTTGATTTTCCTCGGAAAAAACTGGTTTTAAATGTTTCACCGGCCAGGGTGTAATCCATGTCAAAGCCAATAGAATTTATCTCCGAAAGCATGACCGATTTGTTGCAGAGAATATTTTCAACTTTTGCAGAAATCATATTGTCTAAATTTAAAAAGAAAAATAGATAAAGCAGCCTATTTGTGGCACAATAGGTAACAAAGAAAAACCTAATGAAACATTAATAATTGGTCCAAAACTCAAAATCGTTTTAGACATTCAGACTTGAAAGAAATTGACCTAAAAAAACGCATTTTTAAATTTTTATCGCACTATTCAGTCCCTGTTGAAATTATAAAAGGACTTGCTTCTCCGGCATTCTAACTGGGACTCTTCTCTTTATTTAATCTGGGACTCAATTCTCCGCCAGTCCAATCACCGGTATTCAATTATACGACATTCCAATCACTGTGACCTAATTCATCTGCAACCCAATCACTGGGACTCAATTCTTCTCCGACATTCCAATTACGGGACTCAATCTCAAAAAATTCTTCGCTCTTAATCTTGGGACTCAATTTCCAATTTTACGGCAGAAAATCACAGGGACTCAATTCTCCGGCATTCTAACTGGGACTCTTCTCTGTATTTAATCTGGGACTCAATTCTCCGGCAGTCCAATCACCGGTATTCAATTATACGACATTCCAATCACTGTGACCTAATTCATCTGCAACCCAATCACTGGGACTCAATTCTTCTCCGACATTCCAATTACGGGACTCAATCTCAAAAAATTCTTCGCTCTTAATCTTGGGACTCAATTTCCAATTTTACGGCAGAAAATCACAGGGACTCAATTCTCCGGCATTCTAAACTGGGACTCTTCTCTGTATTTAATCTGGGACTCTTCTCCGGCAGTCCAATCACCGGTATTCAATTATACGACATTCCAATCACTGTGACCTAATTCATCTGCAACCCAATCACTGGGACTCAATTCTTCTCCGACATTCCAATTACGGGACTCAATCTCAAAAAATTCTTCGCACTTAATCTTGGGACTCAATTTCCAATTTTACGGCAGAAAATCACAGGGACTCATTCTCCCACTTCTTTGCATCCCAATTATTGGAACTCAATTATCCCTTCCATCGTGGGACTCATCTCACCGATTCTTCGACATCCCAGTCGCTGGGACTCAATTCTTCTCCGGCATCCCAATCACGGGACTCAATCTAAAAATTCTTCGGCACTTAACCATGAGACAGTTTCAGCAAATTTACGGCACAAAATCACAGGGACTCAATTCTTCTCCGACATTCCAATTACGGGACTCAATCTCAAAAAATTCTTCGTCACTTAATCTTGGGACTCAATCTCACCAATTTTATGCGGAATTCTAATAACTGGGACTCATTCTCCTACTTCTTTGCATCCCAATTATTGGAACTCAATTATCCCTTCCATCGTGGGACTCATCTCACCGATTCTTCGACATCCCAATCACTGTGGCTAACAAAAATAATTTATTTGTCTACCAAAAAATGGAATTAATGATTCATTTAAGTAATCAATTAGGCATGCACAAAATATATTATTGCTGCTGGTGCTGCTCCTACTACATTTTTGCATTGGGTTAATTAATGTGCAGCGCCAGACGCAAATTTATGTGCAAAAACAGAGATGCCAAAAGCATGGAAGAGTGGATAAGAATGTAACAAGAGAAAAAAAGAAGAAGAGAGACATTGGAAAACGAAGAGTGAGAGAGAGAGAGACAAATGGGATAAAAGGAAAATGAGAGTGTGCAATAGAATGGCAGTAAAGAAAAAGAGAGAAAGAAAGAAACACAAGCATTAGCACAAAAATAATCGAAAATGCCATAAATGAATTACACTGTGTTAATTTAAAATAAAGACACCCTGTTTTTTGGGAGTTTGACCACTTCCCATGAACCGATCGAGCTGAATTTTTAACTGTACGTAGCAATTCTGAAAATATTAAGATTCTAAAAAGGAGAAGGCGAAATGACGATGGAAAAAAATTTTATGAATTTTTTCCCGAAAAAGGGGTGTTAATTTAAAATAGAGACACTTGATAAAAACGAATCAAATCTCAATAACTACCAAAAAGAAACTGATAAAATAAGCTAAATAAGAAAGAACAAATCTTTTTTCACATTTCTATTTCTTTTGCAGACAGAAATCTGTCTTTTAGGCGGAGTTGTGTTGAATTTTCCAAGTTTTCCGGAGAAATTAAGGGCCAAAATGCTTAAATCGCCTCTAACATTTGCCCAACCGAATCAAACTAACAGCAATCAGCTCTAAGATAACGTACAGACATCCTTTAAGCATTTTTTATTCATTTTATGCCATAAAAAAGGCATTAAACACAAAATTTTTGCGGGTGAAAAAATACGAAAATCTGAGTAAATTCGAAAAAAAAATTCTAGGAGGTTGGGAAAAATTTTCCGTAGAAGATGATTATGACGAACAGAAAGAGCACAAAATTCTCTACAAAATGGCCTTTGAATGAGGTCTCTACGTCGCGTCTCCGCGAAGGCGCGTCTTGTTGAAAATGGATGTCTCAAAAATGAGGAAAAATGGCTTGAATTGAGCCATTTTTTGGATAGTCGGTATTTAACAAGGCACCCCTCAGCGAATACTTGCTATAGAGTAATCATTCAAAGGCCATTTTGTAGAGAATTTTGTGCTCTTTCTGTTCGTCATAATCATCTTCTACGGAAAATTTTTCCCAACCTCCTAGAATTTTTTTTTCGAATTTACTCAGATTTTCGTATTTTTTCACCCGCAAAAATTTTGTGTTTAATGCCTTTTTTATGGCATAAAATGAATAAAAAATGCTTAAAGGATGTCTGTACGTTATCTTAGAGCTGATTGCTGTTAGTTTGATTCGGTTGGGCAAATGTTAGAGGCGATTTAAGCATTTTGGCCCTTAATTTCTCCGGAAAACTTGGAAAATTCAACACAACTCCGCCTAAAAGACAGATTTCTGTCTGCAAAAGAAATAGAAATGTGAAAAAAGATTTGTTCTTTCTTATTTAGCTTATTTTATCAGTTTCTTTTTGGTAGTTATTGAGATTTGATTCGTTTTTATCAAGTGTCTCTATTTTAAATTAACACCCCTTTTTCGGGAAAAAATTCATAAAATTTTTTTCCATCGTCATTTCGCCTTCTCCTTTTTAGAATCTTAATATTTTCAGAATTGCTACGTACAGTTAAAAATTCAGCTCGATCGGTTCATGGGAATGCTTTAAAAAAATTTATTAACGAAAAAAAAGCATTTGTATTTTAAAAATTCCAAAAAAAAGTATATTTTTATTCGATAAGTGAATTTAGGCTAAAAAGAAAGATAAATTAATATGGTAATGTTATTACTAGGGATGGCAAAAATATGCACCAAAAATCGTGAAATATGTACATAAAAAGTGAAAAATATGCACATAAAATTTTCCAATTGAGGGTGTAATTTCTCAAAATTTCTTCAAATTTGTTAAACATAAAGTAAAATCTTCAAAAATGGCTAAATGTGGTATTAAAAATCATTTTAGGAGAAAAAAACACGATACAGCTTAAAATTTACTCATTTTAGCGAAAAATCAACCTGAAAAGCAAAATTTTGCTTATTTTTGACATAAATTAACCATTTTTTGAGAAAATTTATTTATTCAATATTTTTGTGAAAATTTTGCTAAAAATTATTTTTTTTGGAAAATTTTCCGGTTTTTGAGGTCAAAAAGGCCAATTTGTCTGTTGGGGGCCGATCTATTAGAGGTTTTTTGGAAAAACGCCAAAATATGCACATAAAATATGCACGAAATTCCAAAATATGCACAAATATGCAAATATGCACATAAATCGCGAAATATGCACAAATATGCAAAATATGCACATGGAAAGTCATCCTAGAAGCTTCAAATCAAGTTAAAAACATGTTTTTCGTGCGTTTCAGGCTTCCCACAGTCCAGGAAAAAAATATGCATGTGCATATTTTTGCCATCCCTAGTTATTACTTTTTAAATCAAATTAACAAATTTGTGAATAATGTGCATCAGGGATGGCATTCCGAGGCCCCAAAAATTTTCGGAAGTCGGAAATCGGAATTCCGTGCCATCCCTGGTGTGCATTCATATATTTTTGTTCAAGAAAAAATAAATTTTTTCTGAATTTGAATAAAAAAAAACACTCCTTAATTTTAACCTCTTTTTCAATACATTTTGCTCAATTTCATTTTGTTTAATTTATTTTCCCATTTTTCGCAGTGAATCATAGAAAAAATCGTCCATCCAATCGCGTAGAAAACGACACGACTTTTTATGCTAATCATAAATATGTTTGGATTAGTCAAAGTGAATTATCATTTGCTTCCATCAGTTAATGGACAACCTGCAGTTTTCGCTAATCAAATGAATTCATTATTTTGTTGAGAATTAAATAGTAAATAACAAATATTTACAATAATTAAAAATAGAGATAAATGTTTTTTCGATTTTACTAAATAAATAAAATTAAAACTATAATTAAATAAATAGAGTGCTCCTCAAAAAAATTTAAGATTTTTTGGCCCAGAATTCAAAATTAAATAATAATATTTGAGCATGTCAAAGTTCATAGACCAGTGATAATTATAAAGACTATTTCATTCCAAGCTGCATTAATAAATTACACGGCAATCTTTTAAAATTTGTTTTAAGTTGCCAATTTTGAATTTTTTTTTGACGTAAAATTTCACATAACCCACGTACCAAATTTCAGATTCGTTTTCATCGCAAAAATTACAACAGAAAAAAATTTTAAAAAAATTCGAGAGGGGGCACAAAAAAGATATGTACCGTATATGACTACGGTTTTTGTCTAAATTAATTTTATTACATTTGTTAATGGATCACATTTTTGAATAATAATAAAACAGAAAAATTATTTAGCTATTTAATTAAATGAAAAACAAAATTAATAAAATTAATTTATTAAATTAAAAATGTATTTAAATCTTTAAAAAAATAATTAGTATCCAAAATAATTATTTAAAAGGCTAAAATGGGCATCGTCAATCTGCTCTTCTTGGCTGCCTTCTTCGAATTCCCACCGTTTCTTCACACTTTAGACAAAGCATACGTCACTGAACCGTAAAATTTAAAAATTCAAATTCAATTTTAAATTTTCAAAATTTAAGCTTTCATCTAACGGGTGCAAACATTTCCAATGTTTTTGTGCCATACTTTGCGTTTGACCAATGCAAGCCGTACCACAGCATTACTCATGACCCGAAGATTGAATCCCGGAACTTTGGTCTGTACTTTTTGACGAAGCATCAAGGTGGACACTGTGATGAGGGGTAAATTGCGTAGATAATTAGGCATAATTAAATTTTAATTGCCATTTAGCATACTGATCTGCTATCCGGGGACACTGATGCGCAATCATATGATCGATGAGTTCAAAAATATGTCCGAGTTCAAAGTGAAACGGACATTCCAAGTCGGCAACAAAAAAGTAACGGAATTTAATTTAAAAAATTTATTTAATTTTAAAATTTTTCAATTTTAGAACGATTCGCTTTCATTGAAATGCGCTCAAGAAACGGAACAATTTGTTGGCCTTACAGACCCGGAGCAATGGCGTGGCATCAAAGTGTACACGAAACTGACAAACTCATCAAATCCACTTTCGACACGAGAGCTGATCCTGGAGACTTCCTTGACAAATCGAAGGTAATCAATTTTAGGGTAATTAGGGTTAATTAACAAAAATTTTAAAATTTTAGTTACACCTTTGAGCCAATGACTCGTCAACTTTCGCTTAATTTTGGCACCCGAATTTCACTGTTCACTTGGGTCACAACTCATTTTGGTATTTAATTTTTTGTAGGCATTTCTATATATTAGTGCCCGGACTTTTGAAAAAACCAAGACCAACAGGATCCGCGGATTTCCAAGGTCGACTAGAACAGATTCCGCATACATTAGCCTGTTTTAACAGTACTCCTGGGTTCGGGAATCGGGTTTAAATCTTGGGAAAATCCTGTACATGATCATGCCATGACCGGGCTCGCTCAAATAAACTATGTCAATATTTAGGACAACCATTCGATGACGAAGAATTTGATACGGCTGAACAGTACGCCAAGCAAATGGGCCAAGGACCATTCATGGAAGAACATGTTGGGCTTTGGATGCTCGGCATGGACATGTTGCCATGGATGGCCGAGGAGTATGTGAGCCTGTACGTCTACCGAAGCTGCTCCTGTACGATGGACGCTTGGGTACTGTACATTAAATAATTTGACTGTAATTTATTTAAATATTTTAATAAAGTTTACTCGACCAACCGATGAGAATGACCCAATTGAGCCGATTGTGCCATCGGCCGGCTCATCGCAATGCCCGATGAAGCAAATGGACGAAACTTTTGAACTTGGCCAATTGGACGCGGAACATTTGCAGGCTGATCTTGTGTTCACTGTGCTGACGGATGAAGACTGGCAAAACTTCACTATGGAATTTTTAAGTGGAGGAACCGGTGAGAAATGCCAAAATCAAATTCAAAAAAATAAATAAATAAAAAATACGCTATGTATTTGAAAAAAATAGAATTAAACGGGTTAATTGAAGAAAAATTTTAAATTTACATTTATTTTTCTTGGAACTCTGAAAAAATAAATAAAAATTTATTCGCTTACTTTTTTTATTGGAATTGAAAAAAAAATTAATTACTGCGCAAAAATTTTTCAGATTTAACAGCCGCCAATTCTACTGACAATAATGACACAATCGTAATGAGTATGACAATTGGGACAACGGATGACATGGAAGTGTCTTTTCCCGGAGTAATTTTGGCAATTAACAAATTGTATGAGTGAACTAATTATGCCCAATTAATTAATGTAGATGGGCACAACTGTGGTCAATGGAACACAGATGCCGAACGGAACTCAAGAATTACGTTTTGACATTTTCCTGCTAGAGCATTGGTTTGTCATTATGGTGAGCGGCAAGCAGCTTGGCGATGTGTTTTGGCCAAATGAATGGTGGCACGGCGAGGCATGGAAAAACATTACGGCAATTAGGGTGAGCAAAAAAAAAAGAAATGGCAAAATTTTAATTGCATTGGCCGAACCCGAAAATTTGGTCTTGCATGGATTTACAAAAATAATTGATACATGGTTTCGAGAAATAAATATACCGTATTCCCGAGGGCTCTATTTTTCAACCCCTCTTAAAAGTGTGCCTTTATTTCAGGGCGGGGGGGGGGCTAATTCAGTGGGGGAGGCTGTATTATAGGAAACACTGTAGTCACTTTTTGGCACCAAAATGTAAAGCTTGTTTACAATAACTCAAACTCGGGATGCTGCATATTTTTGCTAATTTAAAAAAAATAAATAAAAATTCGAAATAATTTTATAAAAGTTTTTGGCATTTAAAGCTTAACGGCCAAATGTTGCTTCTCTATGGGCCCGAATTGGATGCATATGGCATTGAAAATGAGAATGTAAGAAATAATTTAAAATTGATTAAAAATAAAATAATTAAATTATCATTTAGCATTAAAATTTAAATAATTAAATTATTATTATTTAGTTCAAATTTTCTGTTCCGCTTCCATTCTCCACTGGAATCAATGGCCTTCATGAAAATTCGTCATGCTTTTTCCGTGTCCAAATGCTTAATGTGTCTGAAGCAAAATTGTTGATTGTTAATTTTACGAATGATAAATCAGGTAAGAATTATGAAATGAAACAAAAAATTTTATTTAATTATCCAATTACTTATTAAAAGATTCAAAAATAACAAAATAATTTTATTTTATTGTTAATTGATTATTAAACAATGACAAATAATTTTATTTTAATATTCAATTGATTATTAAATGATTTAAAAATAAAAAAATTTTTTAATTAATTGATTATTAACGATTTCAAAATAACAAATAGTTTTATTTTTATTATATCCAATTGATTACAAAATAAATTCAAAATAATAAAAATAATTGTATTTTATTATTCATTGATTATGAATCATTTAAACAAAATTAATTTTAAATAAGTAACTGTATTTTTATTCAATTGATTATTAAATTATTTAAAATAATCAAAAATAATTTTTTATTTTTCAATTGATTATAATTTCAAAATAAATTAAGGAAAAAAAGTAATTTTATTTATTATTCAATTAATCTTTAATGTTTAGCAAGTGATCTGGCAACATTTTCCATCATATTAGGCAAATCATTTAACAATGATACAATTGTATTGGAAGTTGAACTGCGTGTTTTTTATGTAATTTTTAATTAAATTATTTTAAATGTTTTTTAATTAAAAAAAATATTTCCAAAATTTTAGGACGGAAAATGGCTTGAAAATGAACATCGAAATGCAACAATTACATTCAAAAACATTTCTGTTTTAGAACTGTTTTTTGGCATCACCAATGGCAATGATGTGATAAAGTTGAACGGTGTGCAAATGTTTGAAGAATATTCCAATTCGGCGCCATATTGCGACATGAAAAAAATCGAGGTGACATAATTAATGAACTAATTAATTAATTTATTACATGGAATGCATTTTTTTGCTTGAATGAAAACTGGCTGAAACGCACAAGATCTTGTTTTTATAAGCTTCTCTTCTATGACGCATTTTCATATGCATTTTTTAAAAATTTAATTTTTGGGAATTTTCTTGGAAAAAAAAATAAATTAACTAATTTTTACCAAAATTTACGCAAAAAGAAAATTATTTATTTTATTATTTTTTGGTTTGCATCGATAAGAGTTGCCGGGGAAACTTATGAAAATTTTTATGTTTTTCTATGTGAGAGATTTTCAGCCATAAATTTGGAGAAAATTAGAAAATTTTCATCATAAAAGATCTAACATAAATTTACATGTTTTATGGGGTTTTGAAATTTTACAAATTTGTTCAAACAAAAAAAGTTAGCCACTTTAGAATCATAGTTTAAAAAAATTTATTTTATACTTGTATGATGGCTTTATTAATTTTTCTAGGTAATGGGAGATGTTATTTTATTAGATGAACCCGAGCTGAATGTGCCACCACCAAAAGTATTTTATTTTTTTGTTGGAAATTATATTATTAATTTTTTCATTTTTTTCTCATTTATTTAGGAAAAAATGGGGAGCGCAATTTCCAATTTTGCTCTGAAGAATGTTGTAAATTATGGCCAACAAATTATTGTTATTACTAAAGAGCGGCTCACAGAAGACGCAAAAATTATTGTCAGATTGACACACAATTCACCGGACTGTTCCAAATGTTCGTAAGAAAAATTAAACATTAAAATAATTAATATTCTAGATTTTTTTTTTGATAATTCCACGCCCAATTTTTCATGTTCAATTACGAATTGAAAATGAAAAAAAAATTTTTTTAATGTTCATAAGCAGGGCAAAGATTTTTAAATTTTTAAAAATCACAAAGTTTGATATGATGATTTTCTTATTCATTTTGTAGTTTTCAAAATTAATTGAAAATTTTCAGAAAAATACCTTAGCATAAGGGCTTATAAAAATGTTACAAGAAGCCGCCCACCCCCAAATTTTCTTTTAAAATACGAATTGAAAATGAAAATTCCATGCTTGGTCATGCAATATTTTATTCAAATCTTAAAATGGAAATATGTAGAAATAATTTTTTTTTATTCTTAGTTTCGTTATAACACCAAAATTTAGCAAAAAAAAAAATCAAAAAATGTGAGACTTTTTTTGACAATAATAATTTACATATTTTTTATGGACTTAAGATGATGTTGTGGCACAGTTTGGGTTCATTGTAACCAGAGTGAAGCAAACAATGAACTGCAAACACAAGTTGCGCAAGGTAAATTCAAATGTGTTTCTTTTTATTTTTGTCATGGGGATGGTAAAGAATTTCGGTAAAAAAGCGTTGAAACCCCGGAATATAAATAAAACCCGGAAATCCGACCCAAAAACTCCCGAATTCAAAAACCAGAATTCGAAAAAATGCGTCTATTTCAAAAAAAAAAAAAAATTTTTTTTTAAGTTTGTCAAAAAACAGTATATTATTTGGCACCGAAAGATGTGTAAAAAAAGATATATCAATTAAATTCCGAAAGTCCGTGCCAAAAAAAAAGCTCCCGATTTCTGAAATCGGAATTCGTAAAAAATGCGTCAAAAAATTCCTCGTATTTAATTTGTTTTACAAAAATTTTGTTAGGAAGGAAACGTCGCAGAACTAAACGATGGTGAAGGCAATTATCAACTTCGAATATATCCAAAAGCTCCATTGTATTTGGAAATTGTTATGGGCCAAGATGGGTTTTATGCCAAAAGTCCAAGCGAACCAGAATTCATCAAACTGTGTCCATATTATGTGCCAGTAAATCTGACTGAAATGCCAACACCCCCATGGACAATTGATCATGTTCAAGTATATCAGGTAAATAGCTAAAGTTTCAAAAAAAATGTTGGCATTTTGTCCATGTATTGCAGTTGATTATGATCTGCCTTTCATTTTATTAGAAATTTGTGAAAAATATTGATTTGCAATTAGCGCCCACTAATAGGTTTAGCGCACAAATTGCCGGTGCCAATGTGGACGGTTCCCTAACATGCATGTATCTAGAAAAAAAAATCTTCGGCCCAAAATCTTTTTTCCAAAGTTATTTTAAAAATTTCAAGCGCCCGCGAGCAAAAAACATGTGTTTTTAGCAGTTTTTCGCCAAAAAAAATGACTAATTTTTGCCATTTTGGGGTCAAAATTTCAAAAAAATAATGAAAAAGGCGGGTCCACGCTGCCGGGAAAATTCAATGCATTTTTGTTAAGAAATTGATTAAAAATATAAATTCATATTATATAATTTTTTTAATATATTTTTTTTCAATCAACAGGAGCTCGTGATTGCCAATTTCACGCCTAATGTTTCGTTGAAGAATGCAGTGCCTGAAAACACTTTGTTTGGTCCTGAACTTCAGCAAATTGACTGGAAGCCCATTGATTACTTAAAAATCAACAAATCACTGGGCTCTGATGGAGACTTATTTTCTGTTTTTATCTTCCTGCCACTGACCAAGAAGCCGAATGCAAAATCACAGATTGAAATCGCGTTTTTCAACAATGCACTCGAAATTCACGAAATCTGTGAGCAAAATTATAATAAAAATATACTCCCCACAATGGCTGGTTTTTGGGGAGCGGGGCATGAATTCAAAAATTCGATTTTTAGGGGGGGGGGTGTGTTTTCGTTTTTTGAAATCCCGAATGCCGTTAGGCGCCGTCGGGAAAATTTTTGAGAATTGTAATGCAATTTGTTAAAAAAAAAATTCCTGAAAGGAAAACTGGATTTATCATTTGCACCAATTTTGGCTATTTTGAGACCAAATTTGACAACAATATAAGAAAATTGAGACCCGGCGGTGCCCTTTAGGCACAATGAGGGAAAATTTTGGGTCATATTTGTTAAGTAAATTGAGTAAAATTTAAAAAAATATATATTTATAAGAATGAATGTTACAATAATGGCATTTTTTTCAAAGTTGGCACAAATTTGTTGAACATCAAATTGCTTGGCAATCAGCTGGGATTTCTGAGCTGGTCAAATGTATGTATTTTTATCCATTAATTCGTTTGAGTGATATCAAAAAAAAAAAGAATTGAAAAAATAAATATTTACAAATAATAAACTAAACTATTTATTTACTTAATTAAACTACATAGGTATTGAAGAAAAAATATTTTCAAAAAATATTCGAATATAGGGAATTTGAAAATATTAAAATTTCAGAAAACTTGGAAAGAACATGGCAATTATACGCTTGACTTCACATTGGCACAAGAAACCGGCACCAATCAGACAGAACCAGAAGGTTTTGCACTCTCTTTCACAATCAGTCTCATAAAAAGCAGCGACAAAAAAATGCGTCTACAAATTGCATTGGACGGTCAACTAATCAAAGACAAAAGTGGCAGAGTACTTGAAAGCCCAGAAAAAGTGACCATCCAGGACATCCAATACATTACGGTAATCAAGAAAAAAATAAGGGCGCCATTACGGTAATTAAGAAAAAATAAGGGCGCCATTACAGTAATTAAGAAAAAATAATGTGTCCATTACGCTAATCAAACAAACAATAATGAGTTCATTACGATAATCAAAAAAAAAACAATGTATCCCATTACAGTAATAAACAAACTACGATTAGAATATTGTTCAATTACAGTATGTCTATACGCCACTTGAAAAAAACAGTAATGATTTTTCTCAACGACAATATATGTATAAAAATTTGGAATTCATGCTTATGTATAATTGTCGATCTTATAATTTGAGGCAACAAATTTTAGGATAATTTTTCGGGAAAAAATTCATAGTATTTTTTCTTTTCTTAGTATTTGTATGCCTGGTAAAAATTTCCAGTTGTTAGGCTTGCCTGGAAATGTATGAGAAAAAATAAAAAAATATTAGTGGCCTTATAATTTCAGAAGAAATCTGTAATTGACCAAGAATTGTTATATATTTTATCATAATAAATTTATTTTATTTTTTAAATTAATTATATAATTTTTTTTTAATATTCGTAAAAATTGACTATTTTTTTTGAATTGCTTTCTTAAGGTGAGTCATTCGGACATTGAATTGCCACCTGGTCAGAAGATTATGATGTCATGTAAACCTAAAGAAAAATGCACACAATAAAAATTCGACGTATTTTTTAAGGCAAAAACATTTAAAATTTATATTATTGTATTTTCATTTGAAAATAAATTTGTTCAATTTCAGTAACATAAAAATGATCATTAGGGCTGATACAAAAAACAAAACAACCTGCAAAATTTCATGAACTCAAACTTTTTTTTTTTATAAAAGTTGGTTGGTTTTAAAGCCAGCAAATTATCAAAAATTCTGGGCCATCAACTTTCCCCAACAAAATTTGTCGGTTGATTGATGAATGGAGAAATTTTGAAAAAAATACATATCGGCGAGAAAATTTCAACTAACCTAAATTTGAAAAAAAAAAACATTTATAAAATGAGAAATTGAAATTTTCGACAATTCTTAAAGTCACACCAGAATAAGATTTAATTAATCAGCTATCAACACCAACTAGTGAATTAATATAGTTAATATTCCATATAAAAATCCAAATTATTTAATAATTAATGCATTTGTTGTTTTCGGTTCCCATTTCCAAAACAATATTCATTCAGCACGCTTTAATATTGGACGGACATTTCATGTAAGTGAGCGTGGCGCCTAAATGAAGTAATTAGCACATAATTAAAAATTGAAAGTAATTAACGTATAAATGATCCCCTAGGAAATTTGGCTAATTAAATTTCTTCCCGATTTAAAATTGCAAATAATTAGCGCTGTAATTAATTATCACCTAGGCAATAATTAGACTATTAAAAGTTCTTCTCTATTTGAATACATTTTCTCAATCTGATCGGAACGGATCAAAGCATTAAATTCTCTGACCGGTCGCTTTGCCAACTTCGCCACCGCGTGGCTCCAAATAGTTGAAAGCATCAATGGTCAGATCAACATGGTTCACATCGCATTCCGGGCATTTGTTGTTAATTGGCACAGTCAAGCTGCAAAAAATAGAAAAAAAAACTCAAAAAAAGACGATAAAAATGTAAATAAAATTAAAACTTTAAAATACGAAAAAAGGAAATCGAATATACTTTATTATATACTATAATTTATTAATTAATCAATTAATTAATTTGAAAGTGATATGAGCTAATTGCTTTTCACCCCACCTTTTCCCATTGTAGTCAATCTTAATGCAAATGTCTTTGCAAATTGGGTCGTCCAGCATGTATTGTTTGTCGGCACGGCACGCGTCCTTCCACTGCCCGTCCGACTTGAACAGTTTGCCGGAACCAGCTGCTGACATTTTTGGCTAAATAGACGATACGGATGATGAGAATACCGTAACCAATGAATGCTCGTGTCATTGTAACAAAAAGACGCGACCGTAACCGAGACTGTATTGACCATAAATAAGCAAGACTCTTTTTGGCCGTAACTAAGACTCATTTAATTGTAACCAAGACTCTTTTGACTGTAACTAAGACTGCTTGACTGTAGCCATTCTTAACCGTAACCAAGACTCTTGACTAACCAAGATTCCTGACCGTAACCAAGAATCTTTTCAACTTGACTGACCACGCCAGAATCGAGGCCGCACGCCCCGCGTCCGCCGCCACCGTAGAAAGTGAACACACTGTTGCTGATCGACTTGCCAATGTACGAGTCAATGGGACCGGATGTGCCAGTGCTCGCCAAACAGCCCATGCCTTCAAAGGCATAATATATATTAATTTTGCCACAATATGAAAATTTTTTCTGATTTTGGCATTTCGTAATTGGCTTAATTAGAAATGACCCATACAAAAAAATATTTTAAATGAATTCAGTAAACAGATTTAATGAACCTTATGTCTCCATATTTTTTTTATTATTATTTTTACATGAAGATGATGCCAGAACAAATTGGGCATGGAATTGAATGGCAAGTAAAATGCCGAACGAAAAGAAGGCGTTCATTTTTTGAAATTACTGAAAAAGCCAATTTTTTTAAATAAATTTTTTGAAATTGATAATTAACTTGGCTTAAACTCCAAATATTAAAATGGATAATTCAAAAGCATAATTGAAAATTCTTAAATATAATCTCCGTTTTTTTGTAAAAAATAAATTAAATTTATTCCAATTTTCTTGGGGAATTCATCTGAAATCCAATTCATAATCCTATAATGATTGTTTAAATTCAAGGATTTCCTGAAAAAGTATTTGTGAGTCAAAATGACAATTTTATCGAATCAGTGTCTACAGATTTGTTCATTGTTCAAAGAGGGATTCTAAAAATTTATGGCAATAAAAATATTATTCTATTTTTATAATTCCATTTTCTGAAAATAAAATTTTGATATTTTCTTTAAAAACAATTTAATTATAAATTTTACCAAAATTTTTTTTAACAAAATACAAAGAAATGAAAAAAAACATTTGTTTGTTAAATAATATAAAAATAAATGAATGTTTTTCGAGTAATGGTGGTGAGAAATGGATGAATTAATTAATTGAAAAATGATTAATTCGAAATAACAAAAAAAAAAATTATCGCGAAAATACTTTTAATTGTTATAATAATAAAATTTAATTAATTAATAAAAGCTAAAGACAAAAATAATAATAATAAAGGCAAAATAAACAGTTACAAAATTTCAAATGCTTACATATGTGTCATTGATAAATAATTATTCTTACATGATTTGTGTCTTATATTTTTTAATGAACAATCATAATTATTGATAAAAACCAAATTTATTATATTTTTTAAATTATATTTTAAATTAAAGTAATCAATTTTATAATGTCTCCTAGTGTAACTTTTCACATTAAACTTTAAAAAATGTAAATAAAATTTAAAAAACCATTTAAAATCATAATAATTCAGAAATCCTGACATATTTACAATTTTAATGCTTGTCTTATAATTATTCAATTCAAATTTAGCCAATCACACTTAAAAAACTAAAATCATTGACATAAATTGTTAAATAAAAATTAATTTAAAAAAATGAGGAGCAATCAAAATAATTAAATTAAATCATAAAAAGAAAGGGAAAAATTACATTTATGAAGTAAAAAACATAGGGATTAGAAACTAAAAAAAAAATCGAATTTTTTTAAAAACCAATAAGCGTTGAAATATTTTCAGGTTAAGTTAATCCTGTACCGAGGAGTATCCCTGCAAAATTTGGTGTGCTTCTGGTCACAATTCGAAAAAATTTAGGGACAAATTTTTTTTTTAATGAAAAATATAAAAAATAGGAAAATCAAAAAATTTTTAAGGAAATCCTATGGGATGGAAATAAATATATATTTAATCTCAGCTGTTATCCTGCAAAATTTGGTGTGTTTCTGATCACTACTTGAAAAATTATGAGGGTTAAACTTCAGTAAATTTTTAATTTAATAAGGTAATCAAAATGATTTGTAATTTTGCAGAAAGATAGCTTACACTTACAAACTTAATGAGGAAATCATTGTTTTTTAAAGTTTGTAAAAAATTTTTGTGCTTAAAAATCCAGTCCCTAATGATCAAAAAAAAATAAAAAAGAAAATCACGCTTAAAATTGAAAATCACTGTTTTATATATATTTTTTCCAAGAGAAAAAAAATTTAATATTTGGTATACAATTTATGCGCAACTTTGTAATCGATAATATTGTACATACAGTATATTCTATCAATTACTAAATATTTTTTCTACGGTATGACTATTTTTTATTTCCACCGAGCAAAAGTTATTTTGTAGTGCCACGGTTTGTGGCCATTTTCTGACCAAACGGTCTAGTTGAATCTGCCGAAGTTCTGCTGTTGTTCGATTTCTTTGATTTTAATGGTGTTTCTACTGCTTGTTCACGGAGTACGGCCTAAAAAGCATTGGCACGAGCAATTTTTTTTATAATTAAACCCAAAAGATTCACTAATGATCTTTGTATCAATTTAATTAATTATTTATTTTTCATTAAAAGTAATCCTAAATTAAAACTTACTGTTGACAATTTATGTGCCCCTCTTGCTGATGTTGAAGCCTTTGTGTCCAGCGATATTTTTGATCTTGGACTGATCATTGGGCTTCGTGGGGTTGCGGCACTGAGATCAGCTACGCTAAAATAAAACGCATGAAATTTGATTTTTAATTTTTTTTTGTTTTCCAAATTAAATATATTTTAGCTTTATTTATTTATTTTTTTGGAAATTATATTTTAATTTTTTTGCTTTATATTTTACGAATTTATTTGCACATAATCCCAAACCCTGTTGATAATAAACTCTATTTAATTATATTCTAAATAAACAAAATAACAGAAAAACGAAAAATTTTACAAAAAAAAAATATTAAATCGAATAATTTTATTTTTAATTTAAAAAAAGTTTTTTTTTTGGAAATATTTATTTAAGTTAGTTTAAATATATAATATTTGCCTTGATGCCCCGCCAGCTGTTTGTGTGTGACGGAATTTTTTCCATTGCTAAATAAATGAATAAAATTATTTATTTAATTAAATTTATTAATATTCACTTTTTGATATTCCAAATAACGTCTCCATGCTTCATCGCTGTAATTATTTGACTTTCGTCGCTCATCAGAAGATGGTGTGGACTGTTCAACTTAACATTTAAATTTTATAAATTACATTATATTAAAATGAGGTGGGGTGGTCGCCGGCGAAGGAAAAAAGAGGAATTAAAATTTTCTTAACAAAATTCTTAAAAATTCCAAAAATTTTTGAAAAAAGCGTGCCGCAAAAAAAGCATTTTTAAAAGCAAAAAATAAAAGGTCGTCAAAAAAATAATCATTTTATTTTCTTGTAAAATATTGCAGTATTAATTAAATATATTTTTAAATTAAATTGTTACGTTTTGAATATTCAAAAAATTGTTTATTTTGTTAGTCTAAGAGCCCATTTTTCTTAGCTCAGCAATAAATTAATTAAAATTCATTTTTTTAAATTAATTAACCACTTGTCGGTGCCTTTAATGACTGGTCATCAGTTTCAGTTAAACCTATTGCCAATTCCTCCACTGTTTCGGCTTCTTCTTCCGGTTCAGGTTCAGGTGTAGGTTCTGGCTCAGGCTCGGTTTCTTAATTTTAATAAAATATATCAATTAATTTCAACAATAAATTTAAAAAATAGAAATTTAATATTCCGAATTAAATTTAATTTATTATTGAAATGCCTGGCTCAGGTTCGGGCTCGGGTTCAGGCCCCGGTTCAGGTTCTTCGGCTGGCGGTGGTTGCTCCTCAGGTTCGGGTGAGATGGACGGCGTTTTTTGAGGCTCCCATTCAAAAATTCAAAATTTTGATTGGCATTCTGTCTATTTTTTAAAAATTTTTACCAATAATTGCCTCATCATCGGCATAAGTCAATTCTTCTTCTTTTGCAGGTTCAAAAGGTGGAGCCTTAAAATTTAAATGCATTAAATTAAAAATACAATTCTTATTTGAATTTTAATAAATTATAATTTAAAAATTAAATTTATTTTACTCGTAATGTTTCCAATTCGCCCTCCTCCACTTTGATGGCATTGTCCACAAAATTGTCCAAATCAAGTGTTTTGATTTGATGAACAGGCAAATTGAATTGGTCGCCCAAATTCTTCACTAATTGTTTCACTGTCAAACTGAAAATTCAAAAAAATAAAAATTAATTTTATTTCAAAAACAATTAATAAATAAATAAATAAAATTTAAAATTGTCACCGTTTGCTGCCAAACCAAATTGTCACTTTTCCAACATTCTCAATTTTGCGTCCAAAGTAATGCAATTTCTTCAAATAATCCGCCGCAATTTCAACAGCAATTGTGGTCAATGCCAGCCCAATTGCAATGTACAGAAGTGTGAATGCCATGTAAGCTTCGCTGACAATAATTTAAATTAATTTATTTTAATGGGTTAATTATTTTATTAAATAAAAAATGTTATTTTATTATTAAATTTTACAAAAACTCGAGCTCGACCTGGACCTGAATCCAGGTCAATTCAGGTAAATTTTTCAGCAACATGGATTTTTCCTGGACCTGGATTTTTGCTCAGGAAAACCAGGCATAGGTCAATCTTAAAATCCAGGTTAATGTCCAGGAATGAAAAACTTGGATTCCTGTACTAATTTTTCATTGCTTCATAGCGGAAAAACACTAATTATGTCAGCTATTTTTTTTTTAGAAAGTCGAGCTCTAATAAAAACACTGAATTAAAAAAAATCTAGCTGCCAACCTCTGTGGCACAACATCGCCAAGACCAATTGATGTCAGCGAAACAAAATTGAAATAAATTGCCTGAATCTCAAAATAATTTTAAATAATAAATTTTCAGATTACAGCTATATTCGGATCACCTAATTTTGTTAAATTTATTTTAATAATTTATATTTGTCATTTCGTTATTTTAAAAAATAATCCATTTTTTATTATTACTTTTGCTTTTTATTATTAATTTTTTTTTGTTATTTACAATATAAAAAATCTATTTTTTATCATTAAAATAAAAAATAATTATTAAAACTTTTGCCTTAAAAAAATTCATGTCCGGCTCATAAGCAGAAAGCAAAAAGCCGCCGATGAACACATAAACAATGAACATGATCAGCAGCGGAATTGTTTGTGATCGTTCATACGGTTGCTGACTCTCATCATCATTGGCATTTTCTTCGTCATTTTCTGGGGGTTGGCCCTTTAATTAAAATTTTTGACATATTTTTTTTAATTATTAATTTCACCGTTTTTGAATTTCCGTCCGCAGATGCTTCACCCTTCTCCGCTTTGTCCAACAATGCTTCTTCAAATGGATTATTGTCAGTGCCTGGGGTTGTGGCATTTGATTTCTTAATTGGACTATTAGAGTAATGAGGATGAAATAATTGTGCTTTAATAAGCGCAATTATTTGCTTAAGCTGTTCAATGCTAATCCGGAATAATTAGAGTTACAGGATTGATTATGCTAATTATTGTCAATTAGTATTTTTTTAATTGACAAAAAATATATATTAAATAACATAAACATTTAATTAAGCACAATAATTTGCTTATGCTATTCAAAGCTAATCCTTCCTGTAATTTAATATTAATAAAATTTTATTTATACAAAATTCTACAAATATTTTTACATTCCCACGAAAGGCTTGTAAACGTTCCATAAAGCTCGGATTGTTGTTGTTTGGGTCCAAAATGCAATTGTTTTGTGCATTGATGAGTGAAATGAAGCTGTATTTTTTTGGCTGGGCACGAAAATCGCGCCAAAAAAGTTGAATTTCTCTGAATAAAATGAAATAGAAAATTAATTTAAATATAAAAATTACTAAAATATTTTTTGATTATTTTTCAAATTACTTTTTTGCACTCCGACAAGTTCTTTCCCAACCATCCAAAATTTCTGACAAAAATTTGCCAAGGTCAGCAATTGCGAGCAGTGTAAATGGAATTCCTAGGAAACATAAATAAATTGTCAATTTGATTTTATAATTATGTAGCAAAATTAAAGTACCAATTAATGCATAAAGTATGCAAAAAAGTCGTCCTTGGAATGTTTTTGGTGCCACATTACCGTAGCCTAAAGCAATTTTAAAAATTTTGTAAAAAATTAATACTGTAAGTAATTTATAGACATTTTGCATGTACCAATTGTTGTGATAACAGTGAAGCAAAAAAGCACCGAATCAGTAAATGACCATCCGAAACGAATTGGTGGTATTTCTTAAGGCAGTAAATGTTTTGAATTTTAAATACAATATTCGATATTTATATTTAAATTTAATTTCGTCGATTTTTATTTATAAATTTTTTAAAATAATAAATTCATTTCTATTATAATTATTATTTATTAAAATTATTTGCCATCCAATTGTCGAGCTTCTTCCCGATGTTGCTTTTGACGTTCGGTGAGGAACCTGTAACAATGGTCTAACTGGCGCAATGCACTTTCATTGCAATGAGTGTGTCGTAAAGCCTAAAAATGAATTTAAAAAATATATAAAAATAAATTTAGAAAAAACAAAAAATTAAAAGAATTTTTGTTTACCTTAATAATCGGTCCAAGACAATCACCTTCATGGTCAAGCATTTTGACATATCGAATTTGGTGATGTTGTGTGCCTTAAATTTTTAAATATAATAAAAATTTAATATTTAAAAAAACGCAGAGAATCTAAAATTATAGGCTCAATTTTTAATGTTCAAAATAATCAAATCTTTTTTAAAAATATATGCAAATATTATTTAATTTATAAAGAAAGATTTTAATGAATCAATTAGTAGCAGTATCTCATTAGCGGAAAGGGAGGTCAATTACCCAGGATGGGAAAAAGTTAATTAGAGAAAAGGAGAGACAGCACAAGAGTGTGTAACCATCAGCAGAGGACATGCAGTTAGAGTGACTTAAGTCTCCCAAAACATCTCCCGCTAAGAAAAGTAATTAATTAATTAATTGCCAATGGTATGCGCTTGTTGCACCGCCGGCACCGTTCTTTTGCCAATTAAATGTTGCTGATGATGCTGATTTTGTTGTTGGTGGAGCTTGTGCTTTTGGATTTGCTGTGATTCAATGCGTTGCATAATTAATGCGCCAAAAATTGTGTACAATGTGACGCCCAAAATCATGCAAATATGCACAACCACTGAAGTTGCCTAAAATTTATTTAATTCAATTTTAATTTTAATTTTCAATTTTCAATTTTACTCTTTTCGATTGCCTATTGATGAATGCACGAATCCGCATCTGCCGCTCTTTGTTGAACTGAATAAATAAACAATTTAAATTTAATGATGCATTTTAAAATGTTTTTAAATGTTATAAAAATAGTAATTAATTTTTTTTTTAAAACATACAAATTCATTATTTTTATTATTTTCGGAGGTCATTTAAAATATAAAAAAATATTTTTTGAATTTATTTTTTCAGAAAAATATGTATGTTTGTGTGTCCTGCTCCGTCCACACATAATATTTTTCATCAAAATTTGAGGTACATATTTCAAGAAAAATTAAGCAATAAATTTTGATGGGGACCATTTTTTTGGGGGGGGGGGATTTTTAATTTACTTTGAATTAAGTCATGGACTTAACCGCCAAAGAATGGCAAAAATTATGGTTTCTCCGTATTTTTCAATGATAAAATCAATTTTATATAAAACATTTTTATTTATAATTTTATCATTAAAAACTTAAAAAAATTCTATTTTTGTATTAATCAATCCCAAAAGTTTTACTGAGCAAAATTTAATTTTCTGCAAAAAAAGCGTGGGAACTGTTCATGTAATCGAAGTTAGTGTGCATTTGTGTGGTAAAACAAATGCAAAAAGTGATACCGAATAAAGCAAATAGAAAAAACAAATAAATTTTTAAAATTTAAAATTTCAAAAAATAAAAAAAACATATTTCTTTGATAATAAAAACCAAAAATCGGCCCACAAAAATATGCATTTTCATTCAAAAAATGGATTTGTGCTAAGGGCAAAGCACCCATTAAACAAATGATGGACGAACAATGAATGCAAGGAATGGCACGCCATTTCCTTCATTTAGCATTTTTGGTTTTCAAAAAGCAATTGCTTTAAAGATTTTTTAAGGAATTTTGATTACAATTAAAATTTAATAATAAAATAAAAGAAGGATTTTTCAAGGGTAGCAACAATAAATATTAAAAATAGGAATTATATATTTTTTAATATTTACACATAATAAAAATAAACAAAGAAAAATTTATATTTTTATTAAATTAATTTTTTAATTCAAAGAATTTAAAAAAATGATTTTTGCTCACTAAATTTATTTGATTTTTCATAATAAAGTAGTTTTTTAAATATTTTCCATATTAAAAAACAAATTTATATTTTTATTAAATTATTTTTTTTAATTCAAATTTGCACGACTTATTTTTGCTCGATTTTAAATTTATTTAAATTTTTCATAATAAAGTACCAATTTTTAAGGAAAAATTAATAAAAAAATTTTCAATATTAAAAATAAACAAAAATCACTTCAATACTTTTAATAAAATTAATCTTTTTTTTAAATTCAAAAAGTTTTGTATAAAATAAAAAAATTTATTCCAAGTTTTAATTTAAATAAATAAATAGTTATTTTATATTATTTTTTTCTTTTCCACTTACCCTCATTATTCGTATCCTCATTTTTCTTTTGCGTTGACAAAATTTTAGACGACAAAAAAATAAGGCCAAAAAATATTTATGTTCCTTTAATTTAGCTCTCAAGCATGACAAAAAAAAATAATAAATCAAAGATAATTATTGCAATTTAACCAAAGTTTTTTTTTGTAAATAATGAGAAAAATAAAAAATTATAAAATAGATAACAGAAAATAGAAATAATAAATTTTAATTTAAACAATCATTTTTTTTATAAATTGAAATTTTCACAAAATATGAACAGGTGCCCAAACATATGAACAACCATTTTGAATAAAATCAGAAAAATTGTTGGACAAACTAAAATTTATAAATAATTAATTTTAAAAATTTTGGAAAGTAATTTGTGAATATTTGAAAAAATTGTTTTGTCATTTCTTCGCCAATTCTTTGGAGATAATTGTATGAACAAAAAAAAACTACAACAACAGCGAACTGTTGTTAGCTTTAAAAAACTAAATTAAATCCCATGCCAATTGAAGCATTTTAGTTTACTTTACTATTCGTGTGGATGAAATTTACTAAATTTAAAAGTATAAATTTTTAATGGAATAAAATTTATTGAAGAAAATGTATAAATATATTATTTATTTAACATAAACAAAAAAAATATTTAAATTATTAATTTTATATTTATAAAAATAAAACAAAATATTTGATTCTTATTTATTAACATAAAGAAAAAATTATTTAAATTTTTATTTTATATTTATAAAAAAAATAAATATTTAAATTATTATTTATTTAACACAAGAAAAAAGAATTTAAATTATTAATTTTATATTTATAAAAATAAAATAAAATATTAAAATTCTTATTTTATATTTATAAAACAAAATAAATATTTAAATTATTATTTATTTAACACAAGAAAAAAGAATTTAAATTATTAATTTTATATTTATAAAAATAAAATAAAATAATAATTTAAATATTTATTTTGCTTATTTAACATAAAGAAAGAAATATATTTAAATTATAAATTTTTATTTATAAAAAAAATAAAATATTTAAATTATATAAACACAAATTAAAATAATTTAAATTATTATTTATTTAACACAAAGAAAAAAATACTTAAATTTTTATTTTATTTAACATATAAAGAAAAAATTTAAATTATAATTTCATTTATACAAAAACAATTTTTGTTAATGAGAATTGCATTTTTCTGAAAAAATTTCAAAAAAATCAAAAGTTTTTTACAATTTTTTAAAGAAAAAATAACTATAGAATTTTTGAGAGGCAATTGAAGTCAAAAAAATGTGTGAACAAAAGCTAAAAGCATTTTTTTGAACTCTCAACTCAATTTTGTGTGTTTATTATTGTCAATGGGTGTGGCGAAAAGCAATTATTTGCCATTTTTCAATATTTTTTATTTTAATAAAAAAAATAAATAAAAATTGAAGAGTTTTTATATTTTTAATTGCCGCCAAAGAAGCAATTCTTTCTTATAAATCTGGTGATTTTATTACGCCAATGTTTTTATAAGAGATGGAAAAACATCTGTTTCACTGATTTTATTAAAGAATTTTCCGTAATTAATTCTCTCTGGAAATGATCAGAGAAATTATACTATTATTTTTGAAAATGTTGAAAAAATAATTCCTAAAAAAATTATTTTAAATTTTAAAAAATAAATAAATTTTCTCATAAATAATAAATTTATAGAAAAGAATTTATATACAAAAAAACTATTGGTAAATGCAATTTTATTCAAATTTTTTTAGGTAAAAAGGTAAAATAAATTTATCGAAAAAATCATTAAGCTCAATTAATAATTTGTCGCACAAATTTCAATTTTTATCAAAAGTATCATTATGACCAATTAGCATATTTACATCCATCCAGACAAATGATCCGTAATCAGTGCTTAATTGGAGTTAATGTGCCGTGACATTGCCCACGCTTTGCGGGCATTTTTCTGCCGTTCCATTGGTGAGTTTGCGCGATTGTCGGTCATCAAATTTGGTGCCGCGTTAAGCTGATGTGCGGGAAAAATTTTGTTCTTGTTCATCTTGGCACGTTTCCGTTCCATTATTTTGGCCAAATCGGCGATGCTGTCGCGCTTTAAATGAATAAAAATTATTTGATAAATTTAGCGGATCGCGCGCGAAGCGAGTCGGGATTTTCGGGGAAAATCTCGAGAAATGGAATTAATGTGTTTTTGGTTGCTTGGAGACCGGAGAAATTTTCAACACCCTAATGATTAGGGTATGGAAAAAATATAAATAACCATAATGAATTTTCCTATTTGGCAAAAAAAAAAACCAAAAATTGAAGGGAAACGATTTAAAAATTTCGAAAAAAATGAACCCTTTTTCGTTCTAGTTCAGTTTATTGGTCCAAAACTGTGACCTCCTCAGTTCCTAGGCCATAACTTTTTTTTCGTACTTGATCAATGCCTAAATTCATAGTACCAATCGAAAGCTTAAAGTCTTGGGCGAATAATAATATACAAAAAAAAAAAAAAAAAATTCTTCTTGACTATACTCGACAAAAGTTTTTGATTTCATGTTTACTTATTGTAAAAAATTTTCGCAATGCATTATTGCTATTTTCTTGCATTTATAAATTCCTGGCACATTAAGCATTCGATTGATACCAATAATACACAGACATTGACCAAGTAATAAAAAAAAGTTATGGCCTAAGAAACTGAGAATGATCACTGATTGATTGATTGATTGGACGTCGAGAAGTCTCGATGGACGCATAAACTGAACTAGAGCCAAAATTTTTGTAGGACTTTAGGTCAAATTTTCAAAAATTTTAATGAATGGACATGTCTTCCACGAGTATCAGCAGAAACTGTGCTAGACATGATGATTAGGGCGGTGAATTATATGGAAATCCATATTTTTTTCCTGGACTGTGGGGGGCCTGAGATGCACGAAAAACATGTTTTTAGCTTGGTTTGAAGCTTCTAGGATGGAGTTCCATATCCATATTTTCCATATTTTTCCATATTTCGCGATTTATGTCCATATTTCAATATTTCTCCATATTATGGCATTTTTACCCATATTTTATGTCCATATTTTGGAATTTTTCCAAAAAACCTCTATTAGAACGGCCCCCAGCAGCTAAATTGGCCTTTTTGAGCCCAAAAACCGGAAAATTTTCCAAAAAAATCATTTTTTCGCCAAATTTTCTCTTCCATTTTTCTTAAAAAAGAAATCCCGCCCCCCCTTAAGGGCGTGCCACCTGCCACCACCTTTTGATGTGATGGGAGCGGTTCTATCACAGCAATTTTGCCAACATTTAGGCCAATGCCACCAGCTGCATAGCCCGTTGTGCCAAATCGCCTTTCCAACCGTTGATCAATGCTCACACAGCCCAAAATTTCGTAAATGCGCTGTCGATAGCCCTTCAATTATGTGTTCAATTTATTTAAAAAAAACAAGAAAATAATTATTAAATTTTAACGGTAAATTAATTATTATTGCTTTAAATTTTAAATTTAACATTTTAAAGAATTGTTCCATTAAATTTAAATAATTGTTAATAATAATGCCTAAGTGCATTTACCCTTTTTTGATTCAATTTTTAGAAATTAAATTTTCATGTAAATTTTTCCATTCTTGAAAAATTTTGAATGCTTTTTTTTTTCACTGCTCACCGCTTTAAGAAACAAATAAACAAAGAAATTCGTGGAACATTTGGCCGCAATCATCCAATTTGCCGGATCGGATAAAGCGATGTTCAACCGGCCAAACCATGCCGAGGTCAACGAAATGCCATTGGGGATGGCCACCGTCAGAGTGGAGACCAGCGAAATGACTAACAGATAGTGAATGCGTTTCAGCTGCTTTTTCGCCTTGAAATCCACACAGAATTTGAAAGATTTATGCATAAATCTAATAATCAAAATTTTTATTTATTTATTTTAATGAAAATCGAATAAATTTTTGTAAATTGATCAGAGATAGTTCGGTCAAATTTTTGGACTAATGTGATCAGAATTCAGAATTCTATTTGTAAAATGATTTCACAGTCAATGGAACTGGAAAAATTTAATTTTTTTTTAAATTCTCAGAAAATATTCAAAATTTCCACTGAAAAAATGCCTCATTTTTCATTCATAATTTTTTTTAATTTTTAAATATTAATTATGTATCATTTTTCGCTTTTGCAATAAATTTCAAAAAATATAGATATATGCCCACCTCAATTCGATGTTCGCGTTGTGTATACAGACGACCAAGATGGCACAATGACACGCAATTGATAACCAAACTTAACACCCGATTGATTATTTGAGTCACAATTAATTTAAAAATTATTAAAAAATTTTATAAATTTTTTCAAATTAATACATTCAAATTTCCTAATTTTTCAGATTTGTCTTGAATCATACATAGTTAGGCAATTTGAAAGTGCTGAAAAAATCATAAATTTTCTGTTTTATCAGAATTTGATGGCAGGATATTTTTTTTTAATGTTAATTTTTTCAGCAAAACCCATTGTATTTTTTGGACAATCAATTAATTTTTAAAATTTCACAAGCCGTGCCGCACACGCCGGGTCCCCAACCCCCAATCTATTATTTTTTTTTAATTAAAATTAGCCCAAATAAATTCCAAAAATAAAAAATAGTCTTTTTGGGACAAAATTAATGAATTTGAAACGATTTTTTAAAATCTGAATTTGTGAATCATAATCTCTAAATTTTAAAGATGTTTTTTTTAAATTTCATTAACAAACAACTTGGAATCACTTGCTAAAATATATAAATAATTGTGGTAAAAGCATTACGCAATGAAGAAGCCAAAGAAGTCAGCCAAATAGACAAATGTTGTGTAATTTCTGGTGAATGCATTCTGCACATTAAAAATTAAATTTTAATTACTTTTTAATTGAATTTTTTAATACTTTTCTGCCACAGTATGCCTCCACATGAACACAACGGTTGTACCACGATAGTGTGTATGCAATAAGCACAGCCACAGCGGTGTATACAAGAATGCAAATGGACGGGATATTTTTGCTACAAAATGTATAATTTATAGGCATAGCATACGAGATATTCTATTTTTTGGATCATAAAATCACAAAAAATATATAATATTTTATTTATTTTGGTATTAAGGCCATTTTTTAGTAATTCAAATTAAATTACTAAATTTTAAGATGTATGCACTAAAGAGGCCAAAAAAAAGCCTAAATTCGAAAAATTGTAAATTCGCACTAAAATATTCCCTTAAAACTGCCAAAAAATGGGAAATAATCCAAAAGTGTAATGATGTGAAAATGCAAATATAACAAATCAACTGCAAAAAAAAATTCTTTCCTTAAAACTTAAATTAATTCGAATTTTCTTGGGCCATTTATTTATAATTAAATTTCTAAAAGTAAATTTTTAGAGAGTTTTTGATTTTGTTGTATTTTTATATGAAATTTTTAGAAAATTGACCGAGAATTTTGCTGTAACAAGTGTATTAATTATTGTTTGATAATATTTGGTGAAATTGATGGACAAATTAAAACAATTATAATAATAATAACAACAAATTTAAAAATTTAAAATTTATTTTTCACACCAAATTTACAGCTAAATTGGAATTATTTTTAGGGTTCACTCTTCTTTTTTAGGACTACACTTTTAAAACCCGAAAAAATTGTATTTTTAATTATTAAAAATATAAAATAATACTTTGGCGAAATCCTGTTCCGATATATTGCCGACGCAAAGATGGCAAAGAAGCGCTCAATGCTAATCCACAACACGGCACATGGGGGCACAATGGCGCCGAGCAAGCGCAGATACACAAACGGCTTCCAGGCACATGTCCAAGCAGTCTTAGAAAAAATAAAATATTTTAAAATGAAAATTATTGAATTAATAAATAAATATAAAAAAATTATTATTTTTTTTACTTTTTCAATTCATTTTTCCATTACAATTAATTTTTATTTACATTTTCTCATCAATTTTTCAACCAATTAATTGGGGATGAAAATTTGAGTTAATTATCAAAAATTTTTAACAATAAATTTATTTTGGCGAATTTAAAATATAAATAATAATTTTGCACAAAATTATCTTATTTTATTAATTTTCCAATTTTAATTGATAAGTAATATAATTGATTAACTAATTTTTAAATAACAAATTTTTTGACAAATTTAAAATATAAATAATAATTTAATTTTGCACAAAATTATATTATTTATTATTTTTCTACTCATCTCAAACAAAATTAAAAATGTTTTTTCATATGCATATCAGTCAATCCTATAATATCAGTAGAATATAAGAATTTAGCAAATGGAAATTTTTGCAACTATATTATTTGATTGATTGATTCGATTCATCAATTTTATCGAAATTTTTCTGCTTTACACATTTTTATTTTAATATTTTTAGCGATTTTATGCTTACATGTATGCATTTATGTAACAATGATTCCATTTTGACGTCATCTTTCAAATTGCCATTTTATTTTTACATTTCGTTTCATTTCTTACAAAAATGCCAAATTTTAGCATTTCTTTAATATAATCCTTTTTCAATAAAAATAATAATAATTTGTTTCAATAATATTTATTTATTATATTTATTTGCTTCAAACAATTTTTATTTACTCTTGGAAAATAATAAATGCTTAAGAAGAAATATTGTTTACAAATTTATAAATCTTGCAGACAAAAAATTTCCGGAAATTAACCAATAGACCAAAAAAATACAACAAGAAATAAATTATATTTTTTCCAAAAAAATATAATTTATTTCAGCAAATTTTAAAGATCAAAAAAATTTAGAAACATTCTAATGACTTTTTTAATTTCTTCGAATAAATTTTCGCTCATTTTTGCAAAAACAACAACAAAAATAGCATTTTTTGTTGCCGTTTTGCACCAAATTTGTGGCACAAATTGCTTTCAATTAAATGTCCATGCATCGCTACACAACAAACTGATCAAGTTGGAACTGAACAACATCAACAACAATTCGGTTTTGATCCCTGCTGGTGGAGTGACTGTTGACAACGTGAAAGAGTTGATCAAGAAAGCGGAGCAAATTCCAACTGATCAGCAAATGTTGTGGTACGACGGCACGGAACTGATTGGAGAAAGGACGCTTTTCCACTACAAAATCGAGGATGGTGCACGGCTTGAACTCCGGCTAATCCCCTTCAGTAAGCTAAAGCGATGAAATGCGCAAGTTTATCCCGTTAAATCTAAGAAATTGCGCGATTTTACCCTGCTAAGTCCGTGAAATTGGCGATTTACCCTGTTAGATCCATGAAATTGCGCGGTTTTATCCTGTTAAATCAAAAAAATGCGCGCTTTTACCCCGCTAAATCCATGAAATTGAGCGATTTAACCCCGTTAGATATGTAGGTGAAATTGCCCGGTTTTATACTGTGAAATCAGTGAAATTACGCGAGCTTACCCCTTTAAAACCATGAAATTGCGCGAGACAGTTTATTTATAACGCCACAAAATGGCTTATTAACGAAGCAGAATAGATGGACTAATAGCTCTGTTAGGCCCCAATGCAATATATTTTCACATTTTTTACAGTAATCGAAATTTCTCAAATGATGTCGGACGTTACGGTGCATTTGGAGGTACAAAGTTTGCACACCGTAAACAACGTGATGCAAATGTTGCGTGACAAGGGGATTACCATTGTTGCACAAGCATTGTACATCAAAGAACAGCCAAATTTGCCGCCACTTTTGGGCGACAAAACTTTGGCACATTATGGGATCAATGCTGACACCAAATTGGAATTGTTTTTGCTTCCAAAAGATGGGGCGGCGGTGGACGCCAATTCTTCGGCATTGGGAGGATGTTGTACCATTCTTTAGGAAATAATGGATTTGTGAGAAAATTTTTGCCAGCTATACTATATTTTTGATCAACTGTTTGGCAGAATTATCCCCGCTTCGATTTTCCCCGTTTCAATTTTCCCCGTTTTGGTTTTCCCCTACCGTTATTTAGCAAATAATGATTTGTGAGAAAATTTTTGGCTAAAAGTGTTTTGATCACCTGTTTGGCAAAATTATCCCGTTTCGATTTTTCCCCGTTTTGATTTGCTCCATTTTGATATAGAATTGAAATTGGCTTTTAAATGCCATTCAAATTCATGATAAAATGCGATTACTATCTAAATATGATCCGTTTGGAAAGATTTAGCTATTTATGCATTCATTTTTGTTTCTTGCTTTTATTTAAACAGAGCATAGAGCTTTGTTTTTGTTTTGCCTAATTGCCTATTCAATTAGGAACACTAATAATTGTAATAATTTTTATTATTTTCAAATTAGTAACATCTTTTTCCTTATTTTTGTTCACCATACCTCAATTGGTATCCGACTTGTTTCCATGACCTGTTCATAAAGTGCCTTGCGCATTAGACCGAGCACAAAAATGCCGAGGCTGGTGCAAAGGTCAGCGGCAGCGAGCAATGTTAGCAACTGAAAGAAAATTTGAATGAATTATTTCTTCAACATATAAAAAAGAATTTTAAAATGGTAAAAATATGCAATTATTCGAAGTATTAAAATAATAAAAAAATCAAAATCAAAATGCTCAGAGAAGAAATTTAATCAAAAATTTAATTAAAACAAAATTATAATAAACTAAAGAAATAAAAAGTTGAATTAAATTCATTTTTAAGAAATTTGCTGAAATCTTGTATGCTTAAATTTTATTTTTTATTAAAGAATAAATAAAGATAAATTATTTAAAAAAATAAATTTGTTGCTTTAATGAATTAAAAAAATATATTACCTCATTATGGCATAACATTTGCTTTGAACTAATGAAGACAAAAAGTGTTATGACACAAATCATTGAAGAGAAGGCGCCAACCTCACAAATTAATTAATTTTTTTTTAAGTTAATTATTTTAATTATTTTTACAATTATGTCGATGCTATGGAATTGGATCAACGAAATCAGCTCACTGTCGTCATAATTAGACGGTCTTGCCTGTATTGGATCCATTTTTAAATGAAAATTTGTCTTAAAATTAAATTTAAAATATTTTAAATTTCAGGAATAAAAAAAATATGCAATAAAAATTTTGAAATGTCGTCAAGTAAAATACAAAAAATTCGGAAGGATTTTGTAAATGTTTTCAAACTTAAAAACATAAAAATTTAAATTATAAAATCCAGCAAAAATGCAGATCAATGAATTACAAAAATTTGAAAATTGTCAAATTAATTCTGACCAATGCTCAAAAAAATAATAAAATTGATGTATTTGTAATATAAATTTGTCAAAATTTTTAATTTAAAAGATTAGCCATCCTAAAAAATTTTTTCCTAAAGGCACTTTTTATTTCATTGAAAAAATTAGGGATTTTAATTACGAAATGAATTAAAAAATCTTCACTTATAATTATTAATTATTTACATTGCCATTTTTGTGGTATGTAGAAGAAATCTGAGAAGCGGGGGATGTTTCCGAATTTATTATTTGTTTACTTTGATGGAAATGAATAAATGTCGCGTCCACTTCTCTTTTTGGGATAAAATGAGAATGTTCAATTAGGAAAAACGAAAAATTATTTGAAATGCATCATATCAAATATGCAAAATTTGCAACAAAAATTTATTTCATATGGTTGTGCATAGCAGGGATGGCATTCCGAGGCCCTAAAAATTTTTTGAAAATCGGAATTCCGTGCCATCCCTGGTGCATTCATTGGGTTGGGCTTGCTCCCCGACCCCTAGGGGAACAAATTCTTAGGGAGCGCGGAGCGCTGTGGACGGCAGGTTCGGGGATCGGGTTCGGGGAGCGCATTTTGGGAGCCAAAAAAAAAATTATGAATTTTTGGTGAAATTTGTTAAAAAAAAATTATCGGAAAAAATTTCTCTCTTTCCGGCTTCGATTACAAAGCTCGGCACTGCGAGATAAAAAAAAAACCAAAACTCAGATTTATGAACAAATTCATGAAGATAATTCATCCATAGCGCGACATTTTAGGGATTTCGGATTTCGACATTTTCGAGATTTGACATCAGGAATAAAATGACGGTCATGACAACCCGTATAATTGCCGGATAAAAAATTTTAATTGTTTAAATGAAACTGGAATTGTTAAAAATTAATTACGAGTTGCCATTGACCCAAAACGACATGGAGACAGACCTAAAATGATTTTTTTTATCGAGAATCAAAAACCAATGCCGAATGATTAAACCAAATATGAAAAAAAAGCAAAAGAAATTGCTTTCTGCTGAGAGGGAAAAAATTGAGAATTATTGCCCGATTTAAATAAATTTTGTTCAATAAAAGCCAATTAATTGTTTAGATTTTAGAAATAAATGCTTATCATAAGAAAAATGTGAAACCACTTCTATTTTTTAAATTTTTATGAATTGAGGATAAAAAATAATTATCTATGAAAATAATTTATTTCAATTATTTTTTATTGGTAATTTTTTGCATATTTTTCCATTTTTTGTACATATTTTCAAATTTTTTGCATTATTTTGCCATTTTTTGGACATATTTTCATATTTTTTTTGTATATTTTGCTATACAATTTCTTCTTAACATTGAAAATATTATTACTTTTTTTGGTACTTTCCTGTTATGTGTCCGCAAAATAATTTTTTTTTTTAAAAAGCAACAAAGGTCACGCAAATTGCAAAGGCAGCGCGCCGAAATTATGAAGGAGGCATAAAAGCCACAATTTGCTCCAAAATGTTTTCAAATGGATCAACTTCATGGTTTTAACAGCCTCGCGCCAAAGAAACTCGCACAAATAGGAGTCAAGGCATTTGCCGGTGAGAGGGACAGAGGCTGGCCATATAAGGCGACATTTTACCCTTGAGAGAGGAGCAAAAGGGCAACCATTTGCAAACAGATAATTTATTCATTTGTCAATGCTAATATTTTGGTCCTTCATAATTTCGGCGCGCTGCCTTTGCAATTTGCGTGCCCTTTGTTGCTTTAAAAAAAAAAAAAATTTATTTTGCGGACACATAACAGGAAAGTACCCTTTGTTTTCTCATTTTAATCTTTATATATATATTTATTTAAATATTAATTATATCCCACAAAGAAATCAAATAAATTATATATTTTTTAAATTAAGTTGTACAACTTTATTTCAAAAATGTCAAAAATTGTTTTTGCTTGCACATTACAAATTGCTCTGTTTTTTGTATGGACCCAAAATAATGGTGCCCCAAATCCGAGCCGTTTGAGCAGCAGTGAAGATGGATTATTAGTCGATGGCATGCACAAATTATTTAAAAATGGTAACTATTTATATATTATATAAAATAAAATATATTTTTAAAATAAATTTTGTAACAAAAAATGAATTACAATTTGGACTAATTTATATTTAATATTTTTACTAAAAATACAATTTTTTTTTCAATTAATCCATTTTTCGCTGCCATTAAAGTTTTTCAAACCATTTCTGACCGCCCCTTTTTAGCAAGCCCCAAATAAGGGTTGTTGCTAGAGCTCGACATTTTGAAAAAAGCCTGGACCTGGACCTGGATTCCATGTTGGATGAAAAAATTAATTATTTGCTTAGAAGCATCTAAAAATATCTAATAAATAATAATAATGTGTTTTTAAATTTATTTAATCTGTTTTTGAAAACGTGAAAAAAACATCGGTCACTTGAAATAATAAATTCTAAAATTTTGTCCAGGAAAATCCAGGTTTTTCGTGTTTTGCCTGGACCTGGATTTTTTTCACATTTGACCTGGACCTGGATTTCCTGGACAAAAATCCAGGAAAATCCAGGTCCAGGAAAAATCCAAGTTGCCAAAAAATGACCTGGACCTGGACCTGGATCCAGGAAAAATCCAGGCCTGGATCCAGGTCCAGGTCGAACTCTAGTTGTTGCGAATCGAAAAATAAAATGCGAAATATGAAAACTACGAAAGTAAAAAAAAAATATACGAAACACGGACACGAAATGCCCTAAAAACAACAAATTACGAAACGATACATCCCTGCTCCAAACTATGACGGTTTTCATGTTTGGAAAGAATTCAAAAAATTTGGCAGCCCTTGAATATAAAAAAAACGTAAATTAAATTTTTTTTTTTTTTAATTTTACGCAGATTCTTCTAATGCTAAGCAGCAAAATCGTGATAAGCATGTCAATGCAAATGATGATGATGATAATGATGATGATCAACATCGTCCACCAATCGAATGCATTGTTTGCGCGGATAGCTTCACAAATGATCAATTGTGTTTCTGTGATGTTGCTGCTGATCATGCTGACGCTAGCAGCAGCAGCAGCAGCAGCAGCTCAACTGCTGCTTGCCGCCAAGCACAAGGTATCAATTACAAGTAATTAATTTTGAAATTGTCATTAATGTACAGACAGCTACAGAGGTATCAATTACAATAAAATAAATCAAATATTTATGAATGTACACACATCTACAGTAATCATTAGTGTAATTGTGATACTGTAAATTCACTACAGTTTTCTGGGTTACGGTGATGTTTTGTTTTAGTCCAAAACAGCGACAAGACAGACAACGCAATTCATTATCTTTAGCAATAATCCTACAATAATCCTAAAACGAATTGGTTTGCGCTTGTCGAGAAGCCAAATTTTCCGAGGCTCAAGAACAGAGACCGGGAAAATTGTCACTGAAATTCGAAACCCAAAAAACCCGAGAATATGAATTTATATATCTTAAAATATTTTTTTAAATAATTTTCATTTAATTTTAAGAAAAACATGCCTTCTGCATTGAGTGCCTTCATGAATACACAAAAGCGGCACATGAAATGGTGCCATTCGCGCCCAGTGGGCTTGGACTGAAGTGTATGGCGTTGGAATGCGAAAATCCAATCACATGGAGTATGGACAATTAATTAATTAATTAATGCAGTTTGGACAATTAATTTTTTAAATTATAATTTTAAGAAAAAATAAAAGAATTGTTACCGAACGATAACCATCGGTCAATTGAAACATTGGAAAACCATTGCGACTTCATGCGTATGACAATCGCTGGAAATGGCTGCAAGAAATAGTAAGTTAAAAAATAATAATCAGAAATCTATTTAATATTTTATGGAGTGAAAACCCGCAATATATTAATTTGTTTTTCATTTTAAATTTTTTGAAAATTAAGCATTTTAAAAATTCAGGGGCCCTTAAAAAATCCAATCAGAAAAATGTTTTTGTGTATTAATTTTTAAATTTTATAAAATAAAAAACAAGAAATATCAATTACCATCGATCAATGTTGTTTTTTTTGATTGTAACAAATAGCCAAATTAAATTTATCAAATTCAATTTACAAATTATGTTAAATGAAAATTTCATATTGATATATTTATATATATTTTTTTTATCAAAAATCATTTTTATTCACAAATATTTTTCAGCTGTCCATGTTGCAATTGTGCCATTGAAATGGACAATTCTGTTGATAAAAGTCGCCCATTTCAGTGTCCAAAATGTGGCAAGGATTTGTGCCGAAAATGCAATGTGCCATGGAATAATAAGCATAAAAAAGCGACATTTTGTGAAATTCAAAATAAGTTTGTTCAATTTTTTATGTTTTTTTTAAATTTATTATAATTAATGCTCGGGTTTTTTCAAAATTTTTACTCATTTTTCCAACAAAATTTTAAATTAAGTTTTATTAATATTTAAAAATTATATTTTTCCTTTTAAAGCTATATCGTACCAATTTTGGCTTAAATTTTTTTTATTTAAATCCCAATTAATTTAAACATTTTCGTCAGAAATTTTTGGTTTCAATCCGACAAAAATTAATGGAATTTGTGATATTATTTTAAACATTTAAGGGATCTTCATGTTTGTGATAAATGCCACTTAATTTTTATTAAAGAAGAAGGCTGTAATTATGTATGATTTTTGTTTTTTTTGTAAAAATAAATTATAAAATTAACAATAATATTTTTTTTAATTTAAAATCTTTAGGTAAATTGCCCCTGCGGAAGTACCCATTGTTACTGTTGCGGAAAGTCCGAAATTTTTGGAACAAATCATTTTTGCGGGTAAAAATAATTTTTATATTTTTAAAACTTAAATTAATGAATTTATTTTTTTATTAATTAGTTGTGGTGAAGAAAAGCGAATAATTTGTGAGGACAATGCAACAAAATGTCAATTGTGTGGCAAATGTACACTGTATGGAAATGTTAAAGATCCGTCAAGCAGTACAAATATGGACATTCCATCGACCAGTACAAAAGGACGCAAAGGAAAAGAGGTACAAATAATTCCAATTTATTTAAATGGACAATTAATTAACTAATAATAGCTCTGCTCTTAATTAATCTTTTAATTAACGAATACTCTTGGTTAGCTAATTATTAATATGCTCTCAATTAACTAATTAATTACCTACTCTTAGTTAACGAATTAATTAACTTTAATTAAGTTAATTTATTAGCTAATTAAAAATAATTATCTCTACTCCAAGGGCGTAGGCAGCGAAACCCAAAAAAGTAAAAAAATTTCAGTTAATTTTTTGAAATTTTTAAGCAATTTTCTTAACAAATTTGCATTAAAATACTCAAAAATTTTCCCGGCGGCGCCTATCGGCACCGCCGGACCCCCATTTACCATATTTTTGAAAAATGAAGGCCAAAATGGCAAAAAATAGTAATTTTTGTTGAAAAAAGGCGAAAAATTATGTAAAATACACCCCTAATTCGGGATTTCAAAAAAGCAAAAATACACCCCTAAAAATCGAATTTTTGATTTCAGCCCCCCCCCCCAAAGCCAAGGGTCTGGCTACGCCCTTGCTCTACTCCCTTCTTTCACTATTTCAGAAGGCAGCAGAAGTGATCAGCGATGATTTAGCACAAAAGCTAAAAGAAATGCGTCTAAAAATGTGAGTTTTGCTAATTACCCCCTCGTAAAAAAAAAGAGAAAATTTAAAAATTTATTTAAATTCAAAATATGCATTTTAGGGAAGAATCGTTATCAGAAGTGACATTGCATCAATGTGCATGTCTAAATGAATATTTTATTAAAGAGGAAGGCCCAACTTATGTAAATCTTCGTTATAAAATTTTTTTTTAATTTTTTAAATGAAATTAATTTAAGGTAAATTGTCCAGCTTGTAAGAAGTACTATTGTTTCTGCTGCCGAAAATCTAAAGTGACTTCATTCAAGGACCATTTTTGCGGGTGCAAAAAAATACTTAATTAGATTTCAATTAAATTTAATTAGGTGTCAACGAGAGGTCAAACCTTCACTGGACAATCCATGCAAATGTCTCAAGTGTAAAAAATGTATTGAAAATAGTGATTATAACAAATTTGTACAAATCAAATTGGACAAAATTCAAAAAGATTATAAACAAAAAGAGGAAAAGGTAATTTAATTTATTAATGATTAAAAATTAAATATAATTTGTTTAATAAAGGAAAAATAAATTTTTGGTTTATTAAATCGTTTTTATGAAATTTTTTAATACTATTTTAACGGTTTTTTATTAAAAAATTGAATTTTTTTTTTAGAAAATTTAATTTTTCATTATTTAAGAAATAGATACTGGTAAGATGTTTAACATTAAAATTCAATTTAATAGAATTAAGTCTTTAAAATTTTTTAGCTGATACGCAGTCATACCATTCAACAGAAAATTTTCAAAATTTTTGATCGCAAACAGAAAACCCCAACAAAGAATTGATTGACTGATTATTGTGATTTGAAATGTACTCATACATTATGCCAAAAAAAACCTAAACTTATTTACCGTAAATGCTCTAATTATCGCTCATGGGGGATTATTTTTCAAACACCTTAGAAAGGGGGGGGGGATAATTGGAGACTGGAGGATTAAGATAGAGGGATTATTTTTCAAACACATCCTAGACTGGTCATAATTGGAGACTGCGGGATTAATAGAGACTGGGCGATAATTAGAGCATTTACGGTATAGTTATTTTTTTGCATAAATATTGTTATCAATTTTTTGAACCTCGTAAATTTCTTGAAACTTATTGAAATTTTTTAAAATCATGCAGGCTAGAATATTTAGCGCCATCGAATGTATAAAAAAGGAATGTTTAATTTGGTTAACTATAAAAAAAAATTTATGGAAAAATTTCCGCTAATTTGCCTACCTAAAATGAATATTTTTTTATGCTACGTGAATTTTATTGATGGTTTTAATGGGTGCTGGTGCATTTACTAAAAACCGCCACCCATGCGCGTTTCCTAAATCCACCAAATGGGTTTCTAACCATGCGCGTTTCCTAAATCCACCAAATGGGCATTTCGATTTTCCTCCTTACCATGCGCGTTTCCTAAATCCACCAAATGGGTTTCTAAATGCGCGTTTCCTAAATCCACCAAATGGGTTTCTAACCATGCGCGTTTCCTAAATCCACCAAATGGGCATTTCGATTTTCCTCCTTACCATGCGCGTTTCCTAAATCCACCAAATGGGTTTCTAACCATGCGCGTTTCCTAAATCCACCAAATGGGCATTTCGATTTTCCTCCTTACCATGCGCGTTTCCTAAATCCACCAAATGGGTTTCTAACCATGCGCGTTTCCTAAATCCACCAAATGGGCATTTCGATTTTCCTCCTTACCATGCGCGTTTCCTAAATCCACCAAATGGGCATTTCGATTTTCCTCCTTACCATGCGCGTTTCCTAAATCCGCCATCGTGTAAATTTAAATAAATACAAATTGACTTTATGAACTTATGTATACAAAAAATGTGGGTATTTTTATATACTTAATAATGATCGAATATAGTTCGCTATTCTTTAAAGTTTTCACAAAAATATGCACTGACCAGCATAGCAATTCTAAACGTAATAAGTCTTTAAAATAGAAGTAAATACAAACTTTTGTTAAAAAACAATCAACAGTTTCATATAAACTATTGCAAAAGTTATTATCACAATCATAACGTTTTTGTTCCTTATTTATGTATCGATTAATTTTAATGAAGACTAACGTATTTGCTCGAATAATAATAAAATATATATATATATACTATTTTGTTGGCGGATTTAGGAAACGCGCATGGTTAGAAACCCATTTGGCGGATTTAGGAAACGCGCTGCCACCCCATTTTGGCGGATTCAGGAAACGCGCTGGCGCATTTAGGAAACGCGCATGGTTAGAAACCCATTTGGTGGATTTAGGAAACGCGCTGCCACCCCATTTTGGCGGATTTAGGAAACGCGTGGCGGATTTAGGAAACGCGCTGGCGGATTTAGGAAACGCGCATGGTTAGAAACCCATTTGGCGGATTTAGGAAACGCGCTGCCACCCCATTTTGGCGAATTTAGGAAACGCGTGGCGGATTTAGGAAACGCGCTGGCGGATTTAGGAAACGCGCATGGTTAGAAACCCATTTGGTGGATTTAGGAAACGCGCTGCCACCCCATTTTGGCGGATTTAGGAAACACGCTGGCGGATTTAGGAAACGCGCTGGCGGATTTAGGAAACGCGCATGGTTAGAAACCCATTTGGCGGATTTAGGAAACGCGCTGCCACCCCATTTTGGCGGATTTAGGAAACGCGCTGGCGGATTTAGGAAACGCGCTGGCGGATTTAGGAAACGCGCATGGGTGGCGGTTTTTAGGAAATGCACCAGCACCGTTTTAATGCCATTTATTTAATGCCAAATCATAAGTTTGATTAAAATTCACAATATGTTTTTTAAATTTCTACATCAGCCTTTTTCAGAATACGAGCATTAGAGCACATTAATAATGACAATAAAATTTGGTGCGTTTAAGAGCACTTTCTGAAAAAATATTTATGAATTAATTTTGCAAAAAAATAAAATATAAAATAATAGAAAACTCAGAATTTTGTCGAAATTCTCGTAAAATCAAATTTGTGGAGGCTCCTCCACAATTTTTAAAATTTTTTAAACCCAATAAGCGTTGAAATATTTTTTAAGTTAGTCCTGTACCGGGGAGTATGCCTGCAAAATTTGGTGCGATTTTATTAATTATAGAAAGGGTTAAATTCAATAAAACTTTTAAAATTTAATCCTAAAAAATTGGCAAATTTAAAAATTTCATAAAATTTTTGAATTCTTATTCATCTGCCTTTTTTCAGAATACAAGCATTAGAGCACATTAACAGCATGACAATAAAATTGTAAAATATATTTATGAATTAATTTTCAAAAATAAAATAATTAAAATATATGCGACAAAAAATATGGTAAATTAATTTTATTTAAAAATGCTTAAATTGTTATAAGACAGCATAAATTGTAAAAATAGCTTTGTCGAATTTTGAATTACTAAGTATTTTAAATGTTTTTAAAATTTATTAGTTTTTCCTTTTCTACATTTCTATTCTGGCAATTATGGCATCATTAAAATTTTTTTAATTGAAATTTAAAAAATTAATAAATTTAATTATCCTGAGTTATGAATATTGTTAAATTTAAAATCTTTTTTTTTCTATTACGCTTTTGAATTTTCCATTTTAATTCCAATAAAATTATCCACGTATAATTTCAGTGGATTTGGTGAGCGATTTTGACATAATGAAAAAAAATTCGCCTAAAATTTTGCTGAGCAAATAAAATTCCGTTGAACTTTTAAATTTCGGAGTGAGTTTAACAAATGTTTGAACTATATCCACGTAAATTTCAATAAATCGAACGATGTGAAAAGATAAATCACAAAAATTCGCTCAGAAAATTTTACTGATCAAATAAATTTTGAAAATTTGTGGGGCACCTGAAAAAACTGTACAAATAATGCATTTGAATATGCCGACGGAAGTCAACTTTCAACATTGCACTACTGTTCAAAGCATATAAAAGGGCTTAGTGAATTTGGAGTGTAAGCATTTAATTTAATTTTAAAATTTAATTATTATTTCGAAAAATTTATTTAAATTTCCAAAAAAAGTTTGGGGTTTTCATTAATTTCAAAAAATGAACGCCTTCTTTTCGTTCGGCATTTTTCTTGCCATTCAATTCCATGCCCAATTTGTTTTGGCTGATGTTACAGCCTCAATAAAGCCATCGTCCACATGGAACGGTGGTGGCCAATACATTTTGAGCTTCAAGAACAATGACAACTCCAAGACAGTGTGCTCCGTCAAATTCACGTTGACCCCAGCAAGCGGAGTAAAAATAAAAGAAATGTGCAAAATGCCAAAATATAATTTTTTAATGGGGAAAAGTGGAAAAATGCCATGGAATTAATTAAGTATAAATGCCAAAAAATTTTGGAAAATGTCAAAGAATAATTTTAAAAATGGGGAAAATGTCAAAGGATAATTTTATAATAGGGCCAAAAAATATTTTTAAAATGGGAAAAAATCATAAGCAATTTTTTCTTTTTCTTTGTCCAAAAAGAAAAATATTTTTCAAAATGAGGTAAATGGCCAAGAAAGCTTTAAAAATAGTAAAATAAATTTACTCCACCCATTAATTTATATTATCTTCCTAATTACTCCGCTGACTCATCATTCACAAATTACTAATTAGACGTCCATCTCGGCCAAGTGGGGCTTCGACGCGGTCAGTGGCGCTTCCAACCAATACACTCTGTCCAACAATGCCGACATAGCACCGGGCGCCACAAATTCAAATGGTGGCCTCAACATTCAGGGCACCAACCCTAACGGACCACCAGCAACGCCAACACTCCAACTGATTGAGGCCAAATATTACAGCAACGGTAATTGGAGGAGGGCACCAATCAATTTTAATTAGCCATTTTTAAGTATTAAAATTAGTTTTAAAAATTTATTAAAATTAGTTTTAAAAATTTATTAAATTTAATATATTTTTTAAAATGAAATAGCAGCAGCACATGAATTTTTCTTTTAAGAAAAAATATAAAAAAAATTTTTTACCGCTCTAATATGGTTGGCAAATGTGTGCCAATTTTCAACCCCTCTCTAATATGATTGGCAAATGTGTGCCAATTTTCAATCCATTCTTAGGGGGTGGCTTTATTAGAGGAATGAAGGTTGGGCTCTAATAGAGAGAATGGGAGGGGAGGTGGAGTTATTTATTTTTATTTTGCATTTTTTTCAACCAGATGTATGCTTTTTATAAAAGAACAGCAGAGGGTTGGTTTCTAATAGAGGGGGGTGGGAATAATAATGAAAGCCAATGTCCATAAAAATTTAATTATTAATTAATTAGTATTTTTCGTTTATTTTCATATATTTATTTTGTATTTTGTCCATTTCCAAAGAATTTTGATTTGTGTATTTGATATTCATTTCATTTATTATCTCCATACAAATTTTATTTTTAGGTGTTTGCGGAGGATCATCATCATCGTCCGGCGGTGGTAGTTCTTCATCATCATCGTCATGTAATAATAAAGACAAAATATGGGACCAAAGAGTCATTAAATCTGTACTGGTTTCATTTGAACATTTATTTATATGGGTAATTTGTAATTAGGCATATTATGAAATGCCAAAAGCAGAAAAATTTTTCAAATTGTGCCAGAATTGGGCATTAGAACTATGGATGAATAATGAATATCTATCGCTATGCCTTTTAAGGCATGGGCTGTTTGGCGAGCACTGGCACATCCGGTCCCATTGACTCGTACATTGGCAAGTCGATCAGCAACAGTGTGTTCACTTTCTACGGTGGCGGCGGACGCGGGGCGTGCGGCCTCGATTCTGGCGTGGTCAGTCAAGTAGAAAAGATTCTTGGTTACGGTCAGGAATCTTGGTTAGTCAAGAGTCTTAGTTACGGTTAAGAACGGTTACTGTCACGGAGTCTTAGTTACAGTCAAAAGAGTCTTGGTTATGGTCAATAGAGTCTCGGTTACGGTGTGGTTACAATGTCAAGAGCAAGCATTCATTGGTTACGGTATTCTCATCATCCATATTGTCTATTTAGCCAAAAATGTCAGCAGCTGGTTCCGGCAAATTGTTCAAGCCGGACGGACAGTGGAAGGACGCGTGCCGTGCCGACAAACAATACATGCTGGACGACCCAATTTGCAAAGACATTTGCATTAAGATTGACTACAATGGGAAAAGGTGGGGAAAAGCAATTAGCAAATGACATCATATTTAAATTATTTAATTGATTTTTGAAGGTAAAAACCGAACTCGTAATATTTTTTCGACAAAAAATTGTCAAATTTTTGTCAAAATCAATCAACCAAATTAATTATTAATAGTATCATTAGGTAGCCCTTAAGCTTTTCCATCTACATGGTAAATTCAAGAAAATTTATCTTTTTTCAAAATACTTATGGACGAGCTTGTTTTACAATTTTTTGTCATAACTTTTTTGAAATATTTAATTTTTTTTTTAACTTTTCATATAGAAGAAAATTTAGGCGCTACCGAATGATAATAAAAATGTTTTCCTTGGTTGACTTTAACAAAAGTTATGACAATTTTTGTCGGCAAACAGTACAAGTCGGGGCAGTACGAGTTGGATTTTGTCAATATTCGACTCCCTTTTTTCGTTATTATTTTTTAAAGTTTTTGTTTTAAAAAAACTTTCCATTTCTTCATCTTTTTCTAAGAGTTTTTAAAATTTTTAAAGCTTGACTGTGCCAATTAACAACATGTGCCCGGAATGCGATGTGAACCATGTTGATCTGACCATTGATGCTTTCAACTATTTGGAGCCACGCGGTGGCGAAGTTGGCAAAGCGATCGGTCAGAGAATTTAATGCTTTGTTGATCAATATTTATCCAAATTAAAACAATTTATTCAAATGCGTAAGAACCTAATTCCCTGGGGGATAATTAATTAATTACAGCGCTAATTACTTGCAATTTTAATTGTGTGCTAATTACTTCGTTTAGGCGCCACGCTCACTTACATGAAATGTCCGTCCAATATTAAAGCTTGTTGAATAATGTGTTGGCATTGGCTGGCGGATGGAAGCGAGAAAAAAACAAATGCATTAATTATTAACTAATTTGAATTTTTACATGGAATATTGACGGTATTAATTTCACACCCATATATGAATTTATGTGATCGGAAAGTTTTTTTTTTTGAAATCACTCGATTTACAAATGATTGATAATTGGTCCCGGAGAGCTTAGAGCTGGGCTGGAAAACATTAAATAGATAAATGAAATGTAAAATTTTTAAATACATAAATAATTGGCGGTGTCAATAGCTCATTAAATAAATGTTAGCTGCGTATATTTTAATAGATCCAAAATTTGTCAACGGATAATTATAATTTTTTATCCCGAAAACTCTTTTTACTCAGTTCATTAGTAATTTGACAAATTTTAAGCACAAATTAATCCAAATTTTTCACAAAATTTCCTAGCGGCGCCTGCTTATCTGTGTAAAACGGCAGGAGCCTAATTCCCTAAAAAAAAATTTTCCAACATTGCATTCAAAAATCCCGTTTAACTGACAATATTGTAAAAATTAATTTGATTAAATATTTCTAGCATTAATTGTTAAAAATAATAGAAATCAACAAATTCTTCTAAAAATTAATTTGATTAAATATGTCTAGCATTAATTGTTAAAAATAATATAAATCAACAAATTCTTCTATGTGTATAAAAAATCTCCGATCACTAAAACAGAAAGGGCGAGTCGATCACACCGTTGCCCTTCCCGGCACCTCCTTCATCGGAATCGGACGGTTTTGTGCGCATCTAAAAATTTAAAAATATTATTTTTATTTAAAATTAATTAAAATTATTTTAAAAAACTCACCATATGCCCATCGCCCATATTCTGCAGCACTTTCATTTCATTCACATTGCCCAGCAGATAACCAAAGATGCTCAATTCGCTGATCACATTTTCGTATTGAATATTTCATTTCATTTCATTTATACGCATAAGCGTGACGCCGAAAAATAAGAAATAATGAAACAATATCAAATAAAACAAACAATTGGTCACTTTTGGAGCTGGGGTGGCAAAGAAATCAACAAATTCAGATCAGATCTTTCAAGAAGTTTGGCAAACTCATTAGAATTTAGTAATCTCGTCTCTAGGTAAAAGTCTATAGAGACGAGAGGTTCGAATAAAGAACGAATTGTATCTAGCATTGGTTGAGCAATAAGCTGTTCTTATAGTGTATTCATTTTTTACAGGGTTTTTGGAAAAAGAAAAGGATTCATTATTTTGTAAATTTATTTTACCTAAAATTATGTCGGAATTTTTATTCCTATCGCCGATCAATGATCGGCGGAATTAAGAGGGAGGAGGCCCTTCACCAATCCCCCGCCCGCCGCGCGACATGTTTTCGCCGTTCCATCCCTCTGTCCCCCCTTTCCTTCAAATTGTCAATTGTTTTTGTGTGTTCCTCCCCCGCCCCGCGCACAAATTAATGACCAATTTGTCAAACCGCAACTTTTCGCCCCCCGTCCCCAACTTGGCGAATCGACTCCAAAGAACGATGAACCCCCAAATTCCTGTTTTCCGTCAATTTTGTCCCCTCGCTCATTTTGTGGCCCCGTTTTTTATCATTTCCCCAAATTTTGGCCCGTCCCCGTTCTGCTCAAATTCACCACTTTTTGTTCAATTTTGCTCGTATTTAATGCGACAAATCCCCACCAATTCCCACAATCAGAAGCACCAGCAAAGGCAAGCAATGCCTCTTCCGTCCCTCTCTCAGTCCCCCTCATTTCATTGTCCTTTTCCCCCGGCCCAATTGTCCGTTCCATTTCTGTCATTCACCCGGTCCCCCTCATTCAATGATCAGTGATTGGCCCTTCACTTCTGTCCCATTTCGCTGTGATTTGCCCCAATTGTGATCATTCTTTGACCCCCGGTTTTGGTCTTTGTTCTGTGGCCCGGTGCCCTTCAATTCTTTCCCATCCCGGTCCCCAAATCATTTGTGATTAATCCCCCGGTGATGGCTTTTTTCCTGTGATCAATTTGTGATAATTTTGTTCACCATTTCAAATATTTGGTTTAATTACCCAAGTTTGAGGCTTTTTCCCGGAATAAATTTTGCTTAATCAATTCTCGGCATTTGATTTGGCCGGTCTCGTCCCTGCCTGCCCTGACCCCGCACCGTGGAATTCATTTGGCCCGACCCAGAGCAAGTCGGGACAAATTGGCGCTCCTGGGTGGATCTGTGAACCACGGATTGACTCAACGAATCCCGGTGACACAGGGGAAGGGAAAAGCAAATTAGAGAGCCTAGACAAGGACCCTCTGAGGCTTGTCTAGTGTTCATAGTTTCGTGTAGTTATTGTCCTCCGAGGCATAACTTCACGAGGGACGTAGCGGACTTAGTGTTTACCCTCTGAGGAAGCACTTCGTCCGAACAGAGGGTTGGAAGGTGTTGTGTAGTGGACGAAGTACTTGCCCTCCGAGGAAGTACTTCGTACAAAAGGGTGTTCAAGCGCGCACAAGGCCACTGACAAATAAGGAAAAAGGCAAACTAACAGTCCTCCGAGGCTTTAGTTTAGCCATAAGGCAAAAGGCAAACTAACAGTCCTCCGAGGCTTTAGTTTAGCCATAAGGCAAAAGGCAAACACCTTGTCCTCCGAGGCAGGTGTTTAGTCACAAAAGGTCCAGGACCAAGGCCAGACTGATCCCGGAAAAAGACACAAAACAACAAGTGCACCACAACACACACACACGCACAACCAAACTGCACGCAATGTCTGGGCCAATACAAAAAGGGATCATCAATGCACTCAAAGCTCTGGACAATGCCAAAAGCGCCAACTCACTCCTTCTACACCCCGACCCGGACCTGTCAAACTGGGAAAATGCCGTCAACTTGGAGGCTCAATTTGATCGCGTCGTCAAGGAAATCCGTACAATGGAAATGCAGATGGACAGTCTACAAGACTCATCCAACGCTTGGATTGAACTTCTCGCCCGCCTGACCGGAGACGACAAAGACAACGGCGAAAAAGAATACATCAAATTCGACAAAAATGAGAAAATCGCCGAGCGATACGACGCAGCATCAACCAAACTTCGGGATTTGCGAGATCTCGAAGCAACACTCAGTGCCGCAGCCAAACTGCACAGAGGCAGAGCCGACAGAGAAGCAAAGGCGGATCAATTGGCCAATCCGCAGCAACAACCGCCCATGCCACCAGCAATGGCAGCACCAATGACAATGCCAACATTCACAGCACCGCTCTACCAATTCCAACCAATTCAACTGGATAAATTTTTTGGCCAAAAGCGAAAATGGCCCGAATTCTACGAATCCTTCAAATCGGCAATCGGCAGCAATCAATCAGCAAAGCGCAGAAGCTGAACTTGCTCCGCAATCTGCTGGGCGGAGAAGCGCGAGAACTCATAGCGGGCTTCCGGCTGGAAGACGCAAACTACGAGACGGTCCTTCAGCTGTTAAAGGACACGTACGGAGCTCCGGAGGAACACATCAGAAGTCTTCACTTCGAACTGGCCAATCTCAAGCCGTGCCGAAGCCTCCGTGAGACCAAAGACTTTCTGCTTCAACTTGAGCGGCTTACAAGGGAGCTGAACAATGCCGGAGAGGACATCGAGGGACCGCAGGTGTTCCTCATGCTGGAGAAGAAGCTGACTCCACCATTCCTACGAAGCATCCTCACAAAGAAAGGAGAGGATCCGGCAAACTGGACGACAACCAAATTCCGGGATGTGCTAACCGAAGCAGTCCAAAAAGAAGTCCAAATCCAAGAAGTGATGGGAGAATATGGACATCACTACGTCCAACCAAAAGCAGAAGTCGTCTCAGCAGCACCTGTACAAGCACCGAGAACACCAAACCAAAGGTCACGAAGGCCTAACCAACCAATGGCACTGCGTGATATGACATTTATCGCCTCATCACTGGACGAGGGCCACAGACATCAAGGGTATGTAAGCCAACAGCACACATAACAAGCAAAGAAACACTGCCAACAAATGCGAAACCAAGTACAAAGCGTCAAAAAGGGTCCGCCATACCCCTGTATTTTCTGCAACAGCAATCATTGGCATGACGAATGCCAAAACGTCGACACACTCAACCAACGGATCAGCATCGTCAGAGAAAAGAAGCTGTGCTTCAAGTGCATGAAGCCAAACCACCGCGCATCAAATTGCGCTCGACCATCTAAGTGCTATCACTGCAAACGTCGGCATCCCACGGCACTCTGCCGAGATCAGTACAAAGCCGAGAATGGCATCAACACGCCTAGCACCTCTTGCAGTGAAGAGAAGCCAAATGCCAACGATGGCAAGCGATCAACAGTGATCGAACAACAACAAATGTGTAATGCCATCCAAAGCAAGGAAACCAGAGCGTTGCTAATGACGACAAAGGCAACGATCTTCAATCCGTCACGGCCATCCCTCAGCATGATGGGAACCATCTTCATTGACCCGGGAAGCCACCGATCATTCATCTCGAGCAGTGCAGCTGAACAATTGGATCTGAACGTCCTCAGCACGGAAGAATGCTACTTGTCCAGCTTCGGTGAACGAGAACCGAAGCGATACATAAGCGACCGCGTCGCAATCGGCATTTTATGCCCCGACCAGGACAGGTTCATTTTCAACCTGAACGCTTTGAAGTTCCTGCTGAATGATTTGCCGGTACTACAACTAAACGCATTGGATAATGACGAACTTCAACAAAAGAAGCTTTCCCTGCCGAATGAGTCACGGCAACCGGACATTCTCCTCGGAATGGACGTTTGGCACCAGCTGAATGTTCAACCAATTGAACAACTGCCAAGCGGATTTACGATTTGCCAATCGAAAATCGGCAATATCATCAGTGGAACAGGGCGAATCGAGCTCAAGCAACCGTCCAACATCTCTTTCGTCCTAATGGTCAACAACGATGAATCGCCACAAAGCAGTAAAGCGGCTCAGAGGCAGAAAAACATTCAACAAAAAGAAAAGGACGAACTGAGACGGCATCAACGCAACAAACTCTTGTCCAGCATTGCAACATTGCGATCAAGATGGAAGAGAGAATCGGCTCCCATCAGCTCAAAATCAATCGTGATTGATCTTTCATCAGACAGCGACGCATCCGGCATTGAGATCATACAAAATCCAGTCAGGGATAGACAAGCCAAATCACCAAATGAGCATTCAACGGCACCAATTCCTATGGCAGTGCAACGGCTAACACCAACAAGGAAGAGTTCATCAGTTGCCAAGCGACCAGCATTTTCTTCCAGCAAACAACCAAAAGGAAAAGCAGCGAATCCCGCACAAACAAGCCAAACAAATGAACTCAACAGAAAAATGAAAGCCTTGTCGCCAACCGCAAGTGGATCAGGCGCCAACCATCATTGCGTCGCTACATTGGCCAGAAGCTCGGACTCAACAACAGTAATTGATAAGGGCAGTCAACAGAATTGCCTAAACATGAGCTCGGCAACAATCAGTAAGACACCATGCCAACAGCACTCGTCCGAGAAGACGTTAAACTAAGCTAATCACCAACAATCGTCCGCAATGACGTTAAACTAGCCTAAGCCATCAACAACTGTCCGAAACGCTAATCACCCGGCTGCCACGAGTCCGGAATGACGTTAAACTAGCAAAGCATCGGCCAACCCACACAACAATCGTCCGCAATGACATTAAACTAAAGAACCAACCAAACAACAAATGTCCGCAAAGACATTAATAGAAAAGCAAACAACACATGTCCGCAATGACGTTAACTAGAGAAACAAACCACCCAAAGTCCGCAATGACGTTAAACTAGCAAAGCACCGGCCACCAAACAACCATTGTCCGAAAAAACGCTAAACTAGCAATCCATCCGACGGTCAGGGTCCGAAATGACGTCCAACAAGCAACGACAATTGGTCCACAAGGACGTTAAACTACGTCACCAATTCAAGCAAAAGCACTCGAGCATGCAGCTGACAGCACGTTTCCGGAAGCAAATTCACATGTCCTCAATGATTGAGGAGGTTCAGCAGCGAAAGAACTACAACAGGCCGCAACCGCGGAGGTCACAACAGAGGGGCCTAAGGCCAACTCAAGCGCCTAAAATATGCCAATCCGGGATGGCACAGTACAAGCAGGGTCGAGGGATCCGCCTTCACCCTGCGTCTTCTGCAATGGCACTCACTGGACCACAACGACGACTCAGCGAACAACCCTTGCAACGAGAGCAAGGACACGAATCCAGTACGTCACCAGGGCGAGAACGCAGACCACGAAAGAGCCAACGACACGCCCCAGATCGCGTAAGCACGATTTGGAAACTCAAGAGCAAGGAAAATTCACCTTTTTGCCGTCCCCCGCCATCACTCACTGCTCAATGGCTCAACCTGGCAATTGAGCTCTTCGCAAAAAAATCATCAAGCCCGAGCAGATCACCTTTGCATGGCATTGCTCCGTAAAACGCACCACGGAGCGTTATTACACTAATCTTTTGGCCGATAAGTTCGTCACCATCGAGAAGGAATTTCCACCGGTCAACAAGCGGATCTGCAAAAAAATGGCCATTCACCAGGAATGCCCATTCGCCAAGTCTGAAATGACGAATCACGAAGCACAATTGTGGTCAACGAATGACGAATTGGAACTCAACTTCCCTGGACCAATCGCCGGACTTTTCAAAGGCGAACAAATCAGCACGGCGACAAACTGCTTTGCTCAACCAGCAACACTTTTCGTAAAACGGCACAATCTGCAGATGTTTTCGCCAGTCCACCAAGTTCAGAACTGTCAATACGCAACCGAATTCTGCCAACTGCCCGACAACTCAACCCTGATTTGGAAATCAACCTGCAATGGCAACGAATGCCAAACATGCGACTACGAGAAGGCGGAAGTCATCAACGGAAAATTCACTGCGGCCTACGGAGAATCAATGGCCACTTGGATCTCCGAAGATCACCAAAAGGCATTAACTTTCGCCAAAAATGCGCCAGAACTCATCGCCTGCGATGGCACATGCATCGTCATGTCCGAACAGAACTTCGGAATTGCCAAGGAGCAATACGACGACATTGTCACCACCACGACAAGATGGAAAAGAGGCATCCGACCAGAACAGCTCGCATCACAGCTCTCGGCATCCCAAGTGGCAAATAGAAGGATTCACCATGCGCTGGCTAAAAAGCCTGATCGACGAAGCAATCACGTGGTGGATTCGAGTCGCCTGCGTTTATTCAACCTTCCTCATGCTGCGCGACATTGTTCTCCCATGCACTCTGGCGTATTTACTCAATCCCATCCGAGTGACTCTTCTCAGCCTCGTTGGAGTACGCCCGCAGTCGACATTCCGACCCACCGTTAGCAAACCACTCGGGATCGAAGAGGGAATGCCGCTGCGTGAACTGCCACGAACCCCCAAACCACCAGCGCGCAGGGCAGAGCACCGATCCATGTCACCAATCAAATTGGACATGATTGCCAGAACGGCTCGGTACCAACAACCACGAACACAGTGCCATCTCGACCTCACAGAAGACTCGCCCTTTGGGAGGCCGAGACGAAAAGAATTCTGACGGGCCCCATCCTTTTTCGCGCCGGAATGTCGGAATTTTTATTCCTATCGCCGATCAATGATCGGCGGAATTAAGAGGGAGGAGGCCCTTCACCAATCCCCCGCCCGCCGCGCGACATGTTTTCGCCGTTCCATCCCTCTGTCCCCCCTTTCCTTCAAATTGTCAATTGTTTTTGTGTGTTCCTCCCCCGCCCCGCGCACAAATTAATGACCAATTTGTCAAACCGCAACTTTTCGCCCCCCGTCCCCAACTTGGCGAATCGACTCCAAAGAACGATGAACCCCCAAATTCCTGTTTTCCGTCAATTTTGTCCCCTCGCTCATTTTGTGGCCCCGTTTTTTATCATTTCCCCAAATTTTGGCCCGTCCCCGTTCTGCTCAAATTCACCACTTTTTGTTCAATTTTGCTCGTATTTAATGCGACAAATCCCCACCAATTCCCACAATCAGAAGCACCAGCAAAGGCAAGCAATGCCTCTTCCGTCCCTCTCTCAGTCCCCCTCATTTCATTGTCCTTTTCCCCCGGCCCAATTGTCCGTTCCATTTCTGTCATTCACCCGGTCCCCCTCATTCAATGATCAGTGATTGGCCCTTCACTTCTATCCCATTTCGCTGTGATTTGCCCCAATTGTGATAATTTCCAGACCCCCGGTTTTGGTCTTTGTTCTGTGGCCCCGGTGCCCTTCAATTCTTTCCCATCCCGGTCCCCAAATCATTTGTGATTAATCCCCCGGTGATGGCTTTTTTCCTGTGATCAATTTGTGATAATTTTGTTCACCATTTCAAATATTTGGTTTAATTACCCAAGTTTGAGGCTTTTTCCCGGAATAAATTTTGCTTAATCAATTCTCGGCATTTGATTTGGCCGGTCTTCGTCCCTGCCTGTCCCTGACCCCCGCACCGTGGAATTCATTTGGCCCGACCCCAGAGCAAGTCGGGACAATTATTTCATGAAAAAGTTTTAAGTCTATTTTTAACCTACGACTCTCAAGCGACTTTTGATCATAAATGTTTAACAATTCAGCATAATTAGGTAAATCAGCAGCATAATTGTTACGTCTAAATATTACTCTCAAAAAAGTTTTTTGGACATTCTCCAGTTTTTAAATATCCTTTTTTAAATAAGGATTGAAAATTGGAGATCCAAATTCTAAAATTGGTCTGCAATAAATATTAAACAAATTTACAAGTATTTTCGTATCACCAGTTTTGATTGACTTTAATATAGCAAAAGCAGATCGTAATGCTTTCTTCGAGATAATTTCAATATGTTGTGCCCATTTCAAATCATTAGTAAAATAAATGCCAAGGTCTCTGACTGGTTCGTTTCCGGGATTTTTAGGAATTGGAAAATCATCAATAAAATAATTTATTTTTTGGTTTTTGTGTCCTAAATGTAAAGTTAAACATTTATTTGAAGCGATTTTAAGGCCGTTTAATTTACAGTATCGATTAAATTTGTTAATAAAATTTTGGAGTGGAGAAAAGGAAATATTTGAAAGAACATGATAGGCCTTAAGATCATCGGCAAATAGTTTAATTTTAACATTTTCAGTTTCGCAGAATTTTGGTAAATCGTAAATGTAAATAAGAAATAACAGTGGTCCCAATATTGAGCCTTGCGGCACACCACTGAGACAGGGATATTCGTCAGAGAAATCAGACCCGATTTTGACGAAAAACTTTCGGTTTTCTAAGTAATTCTGAATCCATTTTAATAAGGAATTATTTATACCAATGTTTTGGAGCTTAGATATTAGCCGGTTATGTGGAACCGTGTCGAATGCTTTAGCTAAATCAAAATAAATTACATCAATTGATTTTCTATTTTCTAAAGCAAAACTGAAATCATCCACCACTTCAAGAAGTTGAGTAGTAACAGAATGTGCTTTACGAAAACCATGTTGACAATTTGGTAACAAATTATTTTTTTCAACAAAATTTTTTATTTTTCCTGCTATATTTTCTTCCAAAATTTTGGAAACAGAACATAGCAGGGAAATCGGACGAAAGTCGACTGGGTTTACCGGATTTTGAATTTTTGGGACAGGGCAAATAATTGACTTTTTCCATATTTCTGGAATTTTGGCAGTCATCAATGAGAAACTAAAAATATGGAAAAGAGGTCGGACTAAATTTTCTTTACAATTTTTCAAAAAAATATTGGGAATTCCATCAATACTAGTGTTGTTAGAATTTGAAAGTTTGGAAAGAGAAAAATAAATTTCATATGGAGTTATGTTAAAATATTCGATATTTTTTTCAGGATTTTCTATGCATTGAAATTGTTCTAGATTTTGATCTGTAAAAACGGAAAAAAATTGTTGCGCTAATGCATTCGACTTTTCCTTATCTGAGAAGAGAATCAGACTATTTTTATCAGTAAATGCAGGTATCATAGTATTTTTAGTCTTAAGGAAAGAATTTATAAATTGAAAACGTTTTTTAGAGTCCAAGGTCCGCAAAAACTTATTTTCGCGATTTTTTATAAAATTTATTTATTTCTACATCGATTTTTTTCGAAACTTCTAAGAATTTTATTTTTATATGGTCTTTGTGAATGTCCTTCCAAAGCTGTTTACGATAGATGATTAGTTTCAAAATATGTTCTGGTAGTTTTTCAACTTTTTTCGTTGTTTGTATGGGAACATAATTCCTTATCAAATTATTTAGGAAAAACATAAATTTTTGGTAAATAAGCTCTATGTCCGGGCAATCAGAAAAAAATAAATTCCAATCAACCATTGAGAGTATGGCATTTATTTCCAAATAATTTGCTTTTTTGAAGTTATAAAATTTTTTAGAGGCATCACTATTAACCTGTAAATTTATGCTGAATTGAATTGCATTATGATCACTATTCCCGAATGGAGGTCCAACTTTAACATTATTCAACAGATTTTCATTGTTTGTAAATAATAAATCTAATAGATTATTGCCCCGTGTAGGAGAGTTTACCATTAATCTTAGTTTAAATCCCTCTAAAAAGGAAATGAAAAATGATTCAAGGTGATTGTATCTTTTTTCGAAATTTTGGATGCTAAAGTCTTTTGCTTTTAAAAGAGGAAAATTGAAATCACCCAACAAAATGCATTTTTCGGAAGCCGAGATTAAACCAGAGAGTTGTTCGACCAATTTTTCGAAATCTTCTTGTTTTTCATGTGAAGTGGGTCTATAAATCAAAATAAAACGTGTTTTTGTGTGGTTAAGAGGTGAAAATAGGTCAACACAAAGAATATCGGAATTTTTGTTTTTTGTAGTTTTGACAATTTCAAAAGGAATTAAATTCGATATTATTAAAGCAACACCGCCTCCTTTTTTGTTTGGTCTATCTGATCTTATTATGGAATAGGGGAGATTTTCCAAAATTAGGGGGTTTTCTATTTTGTTACTCAACCAACTCTCAGATACAGCTATGATTTTAAACTTATTTTCTAATAACAAAAACCTTAACTTGTCCAATTTGTTAACCAAACTTCTTGCATTAAAATATAAACAATTTAAAAAAGGAGGTGACCTCAAAAGTTTTTTTCATTGCCTCCGCGTCGCGTCGTGATGTTTTCATCCGTTTTCTTCTGTCCAAATTCCATCCACTTCTTTTGGCGCTGTTCTCGTTCAATTTCCAGCTCCTCCTTCGTCAGGGATGGCCTGACCAGAAGACGCTCCCAACCAGCCCTCTTCTTCAGCTCCGTCCGACGACGCCCCCACTGCATCAGCGCGAAGCGTTGGAAGGTGGACGCCGGCAGGACCACCTTCACCAAGCGCGGCCCCTTCCTCTTTTCGTCACTCCTCCTGCCCATCCTGTAGACCATTTGCGGGCACACTTCCACGTCCAAACGGTCCAACACTTCCTCCACGGTTTTCGCGTCATCCTTCGCTCGAAGCGATGGCACTTCCTCCTCTGATTCCGGAAGACCAATGAGCACGAGGCTCCTTTTTCGCTCCTTATCCTCCGCACTGCCAATTCCATTGTTGTTGTTGTTTAATTTGCGCTCAATTTCGCCGAGGCGGTCCGCGATGGCGCTGAACTGCGCAGTCATTTCGGTCGCCAATGTGTTGTTGTTGTTTGTTGAAATTAGTTTCTCAATTGCAGATAGGCGATTAATAATAGCTTTGAGTTCGGCCATTTCACTCATGCTAACTTAATTGGACTATCATAGGCACGAACCAAAATATTCTAAAAATATTATAAATTTATTTTATTTCATTAAATATTGTATATTCTTTTTTAATGCAAAAGTCATTCTTTTAAAGAAAGAAAAATTCATTTTACTATTTATTTGGAGAGCTTTAGGCTGGCTTTTACACTGCTTTTGTCGGCACTTTTTACATAATACCATTTTAAGAATTTGAGAAATTTGGAACAAAAATTTATAGAGAATTACAGAGGGGATTTTTACGTGCTAAAAAATGCTGAAATATGTGCGAAAAATTCCAGAAAATGCCAAAATATGTGTTAAAAATTGAAAAATGAAATGTGTGTATTATTGCATAAAAAATTCCAAAAATTCTCATTCTTTTTCATTTTAGCCCGCATAATCGCAAATCAAACAAAAAATTATTTTAGAATCATATTTAAAAAATGTATTTTGTTGGTGCCAAAAATGGAATTAAAAATTTTTTTTTTTTAACCATTTCTTCACACCTTAACAATCAGTGGCTTCACTCTCTGCTTTAAAATGTGTGCTGCTTGTTCTTCATGCGAAAAGCTGAGCAGTTTTTCTGCAATTTCTTCACACCAAAAATTGTGTCCACCGCCTTCTTGGCTCGGCTTTAGCACATAATTAGCCGGGTTTTTAATTGCCTCCTAAAATATATATTGCACCAAAAATTATTCCTAAAAAGTAAAATTGTTTTAAAGAAAATATTAGGCCATTTAGAAAATTGAGTGCCGTCATTTAGGGAAAACAATCGCTCTCGGGCCAAGTAGCCAGGGGCGTGACTGGACAATCCGACAGTGGACAATCCGACAGTGAGGACAATCCGACAGAAGTGGACAATCCGACAGTGGACAATCCGACAGTAAATTTCTATTTAAAAAAATATTTTCAAGTCATTAGAACGGATTATTTCCTAAAAATATCTCAATCAAATCAATTTGGTTCCGGCATTCGATAAGCGATTGCACGTAGATAGGCCAAAAAAGGTCTGTTATGACGATCCAAGAAAATGGCGCGAATTGCTTGGTCCTGCTGTACGTAAATGTTTTTCCTTGCCATTCCCCTGCCACGCATTCCATTTTGTGGGTTATTGTTGTAATCTTGCACAATCAAATTCCAGTGTCTGTCTTCTTCTTTCATTTTTTTGACAAAATAACTTAATGGCGGATGAAGGAAGCGGAATTAGCTATTGAAAGAGCGATACCCCTCGATGCTGTTATTTGTCCTCATTAAATTTTGCTCAACTCTAAATTTTTGTTTCTTAAAATTCTATTTCCACTTTCACCTTTCACTCATATTCCACATTTCCTGTGGGAAACTTGCAGACCTCCCCTGTAATCCATTGTTTTGAATTCTATTTCGAATCCATGCGTCCACTCGTCCATAAGCACCCAATTCCGGATCATCTTCAAGCGGAATTGGTTGCAGTTGCCAAACACGGTCACACCCAATCCAATATGTCACAAAATATTGGACAAGAGCTACAAAACAATGCTGAGGAATATTTTTAATTGCAGAAACCTTCAACGTCAGGGTGGTGCTCAAATTGGTGAATAACGGCACAAAAATAGTTGTATAAAGGCTCCCCTGGTGGTGTAAATGCCAAGCTTATGAGGCTTTTCACGAGAATTTTGGTGTCATGACCCTCTTGGTTAGCCGCCAAAAATAGTGTGTTTAAATGGGCCAATGTTTGGACTTTTTTGTAAATAGCCTGGGCAAAATGAAAAAGGCAGCCACTGTGTGCCGCCTGAGGGAATTCCTCCCGTACAGCCGCAATTGCCGAAAGCTCGAAATCGGACATAACGGTGTCAGGAACCCAATTTGGAATGACATTTTTGATGGAAGCAAAAATCTGAACTTTTTAAAATTACAAAAAAATTGAAAAACAAATTTTACATTTCGGTAATTTTGGGTTGTTTTCGAATTAAGCAGTGCATATGCGCAAGGAATAGCCACAAAATCAATAATAACAGAGACATTATACAGCTGCGTGAAAGGATTTGGCGTCACCTTTTTTGGGAACTCGAGACCAAATTTTAAAAGGTGGATTACTCACTTTAAAAGTTCCATCAATTGATAAATGCTGTCCGTGGCGTTGAATCATATCACGGCCGAATTCCGACAAAAATACAATTGCCCTCTGACCTTCGACGTGTCCATCAATTCCATGGAACCGACGGAACATATACTGATAAAGATAGGTTGGTAACAAACATGTCAGAGTTAGTTCCGTGCAAGTGTCGCAATCCATTTTTGAGTGCTCTCCATGTCGCCTCAATGCCTTGAGTGTGCACTCTTGGGTCATTGTTTTAACATAACGTGAGATCGCCAACTTCACTTTTATCTAAAGAACAAACACAATGTCTTCTAGGCAAACAAAGTGAACTTTTTTATTTATTCATCTTATTGTCTAATGAAAAAATCTCCTAAGTTGAATAAAATTGTAAATGTACTTTATTCACAAATTTTCGCTGACCCACAAAATGTCCAGCCCACGAAATGTCCAAGTCTCGAATTTGAGTTTTTTATTATTCAGATGGGCCTAAGGTTAGGCAAGGGGTAATATAAAGGGTATATTCGTATTCAGCGACCCCGAAAACCCTAAAAATCCTAAATTAGACTCATTTTGTTTTTATAAATTTTGAAAAATTTTGGACATTTCGTGGCTTGGACACTTTGTGGTGGCGCCCAAATTTTTGATCGGACTCATAAACTCTGATTGGACTTACAAAAAAATGATTGGACTCATAAAGGGTCATTGGACTCATAAATATTTGATTGGACTCAAAAACTCTGATTGGACTCATAAAACTCGATTGGACTCATAAAACTCGATTGGACTCATAAAACTCGATTGGACTCATAAAGTGCATTAGAGCCGATTTTTCAGAGTACCAATCATCAAACATGGATCAGCGCTTGTACCATTTTAATGACTGGCATTATTTACTTAATTGTTGGCATTTTTATAATGGCCAAATCGGCAGGTTAGAAATTTTCTAATCACAAAAAACAATTCATAATTTAATGTTTTTAGGTATGCCAACTGCTGATCAGAGGAATCGCCGTGTGTTCCGATCACTTTTTTGGATCATCGCCGTGAATATTGGTGGTATTGTATTCATACAATATGTACCGCACTGATCAGCCCACTGATCAAATCACCGATCACCACTTGGTTTTTCCTATTTGCTTAGAATGGCACAAAATAATGAGAAAAAATACTTATATGTAAAAAAAAATCGGGTACTGAAGTGTCCACTTCTTTTAATTAAATTTTCAAGATTTTTTCTAGAGTTGAGCGGGACCGGGAATTTTGGTCAAACCCGGGACCGGGACCTTTTCGGGTTGAAAAACCGGGAATTTTTGACTGGGAAAACCGGGACTAGTCCCGGTCCCGGTCAAAACCGGGACTTCGGTACTCAGTTGTCCGTGTTCAGGTCCTGGTCCCGCTCAACTCTAATTTTTTCTGTAAAAAAGAAGTTGGTTCTTTTTCGGTTTTGTGACCCCCCCTGAAATTTTCAAATAAAAAGTCATTTCTAGGGTAATTTGGGCCGCTGATCACGAATATGACATTTGTTTTTCAAAATTCCGAATCCCGAACCTGAATTCGAACAAAAATTCTAAATTCATAAATTACAAGGAAAACATATTTTTGGGGGTTTTAGAGGTCGCTGAAAACGATTATGACATGCATTTTGACCAAATTCGAAACTCGAACCCTGACTTGAACAAAAAACCGAAATTTACTAAAAAATTTAAAAGGTAAATATCCATCATAGGTCCCAGACTCAAAATTGCATAAAAATGCTTTTATAGGGTTTCTTAGGTGCTGAAAACGCCTAAACCATCAAAAAACTGCGCGGAAAAGCGTTTAAACCGGTTTTTTAACCGGTTTAAAACTTGAAAATTTGAGTGAAAAGGGAGGCACCTAAGCTTATAAAACGGTCAAAATCACACAAATTTGGTATCATTCGAAAGCTCTTGATGACCTAAGTTATTAAAAAACAAGGTATAGATTCGAACCGACGCCATCTGAGCACTGGGACAACTAAGTCCCAGTGAAAATGGACATTTCAGTACCGAAAAATAATAAACGGGAAATAACAATTTAAAAGCAAAATTTCGCAAAAGGGAGCACGCGAAGACGGAGCAAGTAGTGGGCGTAGTCGAGTGTGCGGCGGTTTTTTAGCGCAATAAGCAAATTCAATCTTTTATATTTGACGTTCTTTTACCAATTTCTGACTATGGCTTAAAAATAGTTTTAACGATTTTGAGGACCCATAACATGCGTCGGTTTTGCATATTTTATTTTGTCGAGAATTAATTTCCTTTTTTTTTTGTTAGAGTCCGGGTTTCGAATTTGGTCAAATGGATGTCATAACCGTTTTCAGCGACCTCTAAAACCCCCAAAAATATGTTTTCATTGTAATTTATGAATTTCAAATTTTTGTTCGAATTAAGGTTCGGAATTTTGAAAAACAAATGTCATATTCGTGATCAGCGGCCCAAATTACCCTAGAAATGACTTTTTATTTGAAAATTTCAGGGGGGGTCACAAAACCGAAAAGTACCAAAAAGTTACTTAAATTAGGAACCCCCGATTCTTCGGGATTGCCAAAATTTTTATAATAAAAATAAAATTGAGAAATTCTTAATTTTGAAAATTTTTTCGGGAATATGACTAAAATTGGAGTCTTCCACTAAAATGTGTAAAAAATAATTTAATTTATTTTAGTTCGGAGTATCGCCAGCAGGCATTCCAAACGGTGTTCCCTTTTGTGTTCAAACGACGGATTTTCGCTGTAAATCAAAAATTGCACCACAACAGATTGGGCCATCCATACGTGTGGTTTCGCTCATGCGCAGTTCAGCTCAACAATGAAGCAAAGATAATGCTTTTTCGCAAAATCTTTTTTTTTTAATTCTAAAATACCGAAAAACTGGTTGAAAACTGCTTCTCTTTGCTGTTCAGACCCTGGAGCTGATAATTACCGCCCCACTTCCAGAAAAACAACAAAAAACAAATCTTTTAACTTTTCTAAATTTCTTAGAGGTGTTTTCAAATAAAACATTAATTTTGACCAATTTTGAATCCCGGACCGAACATGAACAAAAGTCGAAGTTCAAAACACACACATAAAAATCTGTTTTAATTTTCGCCTTTTTGTCCAAGTTCGGGTCCGGGACTCGGAATTGGCCAAAACTAAGGTCATATTCGTGATCAGCGACTCCGAAAATCCCAGAATGCATGTTTTTCTGACATGAATATTTATTAAGAAAAATCAAGTACTTGATGAAAAATCATACACTAATTCAATGATTTTTTGAATTCTGGACTCAGATCCGTAATCAGCGGTATTATTTTACACTAGAAAACTCGAAAAGAAAATTTTTCAATTTATTTTTCGCCGGGACACCAATTCTCCTTGGTACCCAGTTTTTTTATTCATTCAAAATTGTAATTCTCCTTTCCCAAACCTCTCCCGCGGAAACCTATTTTTTTATATTTAACATTTTAAAGTTATGGCATGATATCCATATAACGCACAATGATGAAATGTGTACAACTTCATATTCTATAAAATAACCATGCTACTACAGTATATAATAATAATAATAATAATAATGGGAGTACAACAGAATTTAGGTAGTACAACAATATATTGTGTGATTTGGGTGTCATTGGAAATGTTCATTAATCAATCAGAGCGAGCAGAATTTTCGTGGTCCCTTAAATCAGAGCAGATTCATTTGACTGTCGTACTGTTTTATCACATCCATCCATTAATCATTTCTCATCTTCCTTTGGCAATTGATACAGAATGGGAGGAGGGAGATTTCGCTAACACATTTTTCCATTTTCATGATCATGACTTTTAATTATAATTTAGAGGTCTCTGGGTCGATGGAATCAAAACCAAAGCAGCCCGATTTCTTTTTTGGCCCACAAGCGCCTGGGTTTTTGAATCGGAGGATCTCGATGGAATTCCGATTCAGTCCCAAGGTTTTCGAATCGGAGGATCTCGATGGAAGAATTACGATTCAATCCACCGAGTGCTCAAATTAAAAAATGGGACAGCCTACGGGACCGAAACCAAAATGCTCCGGATTTTTGGGCCCACAAGCGCCAGGGTTTTCGAGTCGGGTTTCTAACAAAGAATTAGTTCACCGAATGCTCGACTGATTTTCTAAAACATGGTTATCCCTACTCTACCGGCTAATGTCCACCCCCCCCCCTCCTCCGCATTTTGCACAATTGCCATATTTCCCCTGCCCCCCTTTTTTCGCCGCGATCACTGATTTAAAATATCCCACGGGTCATTTTTGTCCTCTTCAACGGTCTTTTTCTTTTTCATCTGCTGCTGTTTTTTGTTGCTGCTGCAGTTTTGCCCGGCATTTTTGGCGTTGTCCAACGAATGGACATTTGGCGCTGAAGCGGACGAATGGGGCGCCGTCGCCACTGATTGGTGCCGTTGTTTGCTTTTAGCACTGCCGCCGCCGGTGCCATCATTTGGCGCGTCCGTCGTCGACCACGCGCTTTCATAGTCAAATTTGTTGGCATTATTGGAACGATGGAACTCCGTCGATTCATCATTATTGCCTTGGCCGCTCGACCCAATTGTCGTCGTCACAGACGCAACGGCAGGCGGCGGTGTGCCGAGCGTTTCGTAAAGGCTTAAAAAATGGGGGCACATTGAATTTGTGAGAGTGAAGCAAGCAAATTGTATTAAAATTTCAAAAACATTTTTCTTCCCGGCAGCTGCTAACAGCACCGCCGGACCTCCATATTGCTGAAAAATTTTTTAAAAAATTTATAGGTTTGAAAAAAATTTTAATAAATTTTTATTGGCGGAAACGACGAGAGGGGGGGGGGTGATAAAATTTTGAAACCGTCGTCCCCTGAGAATAATCATTGGAAATTTCGGTAATAAATGTGTGCCACCAAACAACCTTTTGTCCTGCTGCTGTCCAACACCGAACGCCTGCAGTGAGGGCGACTTCACAAAGCTGGTGATGCCGCCCAACGACTTTTGCCCAATTTCTGACGCCGAGCTGAGCAATGTGCCGAAACCGCCCAACAATTTGCCATCATTTATCTGAAATAATATTATTGTAATTACATTTAAAAATTCTAAAATCCATCCTTCCTTAAACGGCACAAAACAAAAATTCAAAAAAAAAAAATTTTTTTTTAAAATGAAACCATTTTTTAATTTCAAAAAATCAACCCAAAATGCAGAATTTTTCCGTTTTTTGGCGATAAAAAGCTATTTTATTTGTCCACTTCATTGCCTTTGTGCTAACAGATCCGCTGAGCTCAGCCGCTTTAGTGCCCGTCTGTGAGCCCAATTCCTTTGCATAGCCGGCCGCCGATGTTGCACCCTTGCTCAACATGGACCAGCCCTGAAAAATTTGATTTTTAAATTTTTGTCGGTTTTTGGGGTCCTATTTTTTGAATTTTAATGAGATAACGATGAATAATATCATTCAATCAAAGAAAATTTTGGGCGTAAAATCAAAAAGAATTGTCTATTTTGAAGGAATAAATGAATGGCGTTTTTTTGGACGGAAATTTTGGAAAAAAAAATTTTCGGATGGGCCTGAATTTCGTTGAAAAAATTGGCATCATTTCATAACGGACTGACCATCGTCAACGAATTGAGTGCACCCGACAACAGTTCGTCGCCAGAAACGGCACCAATGCCTTGCGCTTGTTTCTGCTGCTGTTGGAAGGCCGGGTTGCCAAAACCGGTGTAGCGGGAGGACGAAGCATTGTTGCCAGTGCCACTGAAAAAAAAGGAATTTGAAGGGAGTAAAATCAGACAGCGTTTATATGGCCGAAACCCAAAAAACCAGGCACTAAAATTCTGAAAAAATTGCTTGAAATTTTTCAAAATTTTTTTTCTTGAAATTTTCATATAATATTTTTCTCATTTTCAAAATTAATCTCATGGTAATATACAATACCTCTCTCTAGTTCTAAGAGTTCTCTTTGGCCTTGAAATTTTCAAAAAAGTCGCATTTTTACAAAAAAAATTACTTAAAAATTTATTTTTCGCATTTTTTGGCCAAGGGATCTTGGATGAAGCCAAATTTATAAAGCCACCCGCGGCTAATTTGGATTTATCTAATTCGGAGAGGAAAAAAAAGAAATTAAAACAAATAACCAATCATATGAAATTACAATTTAAGAAAATTAGGCTACCTCTGCGCCCCGGCCGCTTGGAAACCGTCAAAAAATTCGTCCATTGTCCCACCGCTGGGCCGACCTCCGGCGCCAATGCTTCCCGCGCTGGCGTTCTTCTTCATCCCACCACCCCTTGCTGCTGTGCTGTAATAAGTAAACTTATGGACATAGAAATACAAAAAAACGAAATATTTTTTAGCATTCAACCCAAAATAAAAAGTTTTTTTTTTCTCGTTTTTTTCACAAAATTATTGGCGAAATGCGGGAAAAGTGGCACTTTATAATACCAAAAAATAACACGATACGATTTCTGCCAAATTCGGTACCATTCGGTAACCCTATTCTGATATGTCTCATCCTCGAGAAATACTTTAAATTTAAAAATCCCCCTTAATTTCATTGTCCCTCACTTGCTCAACAGGGTTGGCTGGTAATTGCGGGCCAGCGATGTGTCATATGACCACACGCGTCCATCAGCTTCGGTGGCAACCTGTGAAAAAAGTCGGGTAACAAAACCAATATTTTTAATGAAAAATTTCGTAATAATTCAGCAATTTTAATTCTCATATTTCCATTTTGGATTAGCTTAGTTTATGTTTAGTCGAAGAAAATTTCCATTTTCTTAATTTTCTGAAATTTTTCGCTAAATGTTCAAAAAAAATACATAAAATTAGCAATTTTTGAAAATCTTTTTTTAAAAATGTTATAAATTTCAATTTTTTCCAAAAAAAGGAAAAATAAAAATTTCGTAAAATGTAATTGTAATTCAGCAATTTTAATTTCCATTTTGAATTAGCTCACAATCAGTTTAAGATAAGTCGAAGAAAATTTTCCATTTTCATTATTGGTAACCTACCCAAACAGCTTATCATCACACAAATTTTCTGAGAAATTTCGCTAAATTTTCCAAAAAAAATACACACAATTCGCAATTTTTGTGAAAATCTGTTTGATATAAATTTCATTTTTTACAAAAAATTTGTTGATGCAACTCGGCCATTTTATATGTAATGGTAAAAAAAATTGGACAGAAGACAGACTTTGTCGCGTAACAGTGCGGCGGCGCGCGAGTTGTACTTCTCCTGGATGGTCCAGTGCGGGCGGAAGTCGGGCTGTGACTCGAAAAACTCGCGCGCATGCGCGTTGCCGCCCGCCCGCATGCGCGCCAACTCCGCGTCCTTCCACTTGTCCATGGTCAACGAGCGGACAAAACTGGAAAAAAAATGTGGCAAATTTTTGGTATTTTTAGTATGTATAAAGAGCCGGAATCGGTACTTATATGTTATCTGTACTCAGATTTTCAAAAATTTTTATGTTTTTCGCTATAACTTTTTTCTTTGGCATCCAAATCCAAGATTGTTGGTATCATTCGAAAGCTCCTCAAATGCTCTATTAGCCTTACAAAAAACGAAATGATTTTATAGCCTGGAAAAAATTTTGTTAAGAAAAAACTTCAAAATTTCAACTAATTTCGACCTTTTCGCAATTTTCATGTTTTTCATGTATAACTTTTTTGGTAATTGTCTAATCGCGAAGTGATACATAGAATTAGATTCGAAACATGTTAAGCTTTCGAATGATACCAACAATCTTGGATTTGGATGCCAAAGAAGAAAGTTATAGTGAAAACATAAAATTTTTTGAAAATCTGAGTACAGATAACAAATAAGTACCCCGGAATCTTACAGTTCGAATGGTTTCCTTGTAATCTACAATTAGGTAGGTATACAATTATTACTATAAGACATGCATATTTAACATCAAAATTTTTTTAAATTTTTTAAGGCTAGCAGAAAAATTAGGGAATGTCGAATGATATCAAAAATGCTAAGCTTTAGTGTTTGATGGATTTACCAAACTCTTGCTCAAAAATCCTCAAAAAGCCCCTGGTTGTGTAAACCTTATGTGCACACCGAGGCCCCGATGTTTGCCGGAACAGTCCAAACAAATCCAAATGCCGTAGGAAACGCTGGCCCACTGCGGGTTGGCCGCTTGGCACTCAAAACAGGACTTAAAATTAAAAGAAATCATGAAATGTAAGTTGGAAATCTTAAGGGTCTGTCCCCTTGTTTAGTTTTTCATAGGGTTCACTAAACTGCAAAAATACCAAAAATAAAATTTAATTTTTTTTTTGAAAACGCACATTGTTTTCGTCAATTGGTCTCAGCTCCTTAAGCACTTTTCGAGTTCGCGGGCTTGCCATTTTGACCAAGCGGAATGAATACAATTGTGATATGTATAAAATAAATATGTGTATGCGAATCTAAGGGATTTGAGGTTGTGTATGTGTGTGTGAAATTAATAAATACAACAATAGAAAATGGCTATCTAAAAAAAATTGCTGAAAAAATTAAAATATGAAAAAGAAAATTTAATTGTTTTTAAATATGGTATTTTCATTGATAGTTTTTATAAATGAAAAATTTGGGAGCCAACAAAATTAATAAATGCAATTCTGTGACGTCATTTTATCAGAGTGTCTGCTTTCTCGAAATCTTTTCTTCCATGTTTTTTGCAATTTTAATTTCTCTGATTATTTTAGAACATTTCGCCATATAAAAATTATTTTTTAAATTAATTAAAGCAGGATTGTTGCAAATAGAGACTGGAAATTTCAAATTTGCGGATCCCGCTGCGGGACTGGAATTCGAAAAATTTCAATTAAATTTCAAAAAATTTCCAAAAATCAAAAAATACCTGAAATTTTGAAAAATAAATTTTTAGGGGCTGGCGGGATGCATTAAAATGATGGGTGGGACCCACGCGTTTCGGCGCCAGACCAGTTGGACTATAACTTTTTTCTTTATCAACCATATTTAATAATCTTGGTATCATTCGAGAGCTATTCACGTGATCTATTAATATGCAAATTTTCAAAAAATTTCGTTAAGTTTAAAAAAAGTTCGAGCCAAAAAAGTTGGAAAATTTAGTTTTTTGAATTCTTCTGGTCCTAACTTTTTTGAACCTTAACGAAATTTTTCGGAATTCGGCAGGCTAATAGAGAACACTTAGGGCTTTCGGATGATACCAACAATATTCGATTTGATTGACAAAGAAAAAAGTTTTAGTCCAAAAACTGAGCTGGCGCCGAAACGGTCGGCGCTGAAACGCAGTGGACCCTTGATGGGTCGACCAATATTTTTCGAATGAATCAGCAAACGGTAAAAAAAGATCGGGAACCAAATCTCTTAACGATCCATAAATTTGAATATTTTTGCTTTTCAAAACCGCTTTTTTTGTGCGCTATCTTGATGAAAAATCAAAGAAAAAATCAGTGATTTTACAAAATCTGAGCTCAGATTCGTAATCAGTAGGGCTGCTAATTTTATGTAAATACATATTTTTTTCCTGGTTTCTCCATGCTCTAAATAGTAGGAAAAACACTTTCTTTTTTGTGTTTGCGAACAAAAGTTGGGACTTTTATTTACATATTTTCCTACATATTTGAGGATTTTTGTACATATTTCATACATATTTTAGCATTTTTTATTCATATTTTATTTACATAATTCGCAAATTTTCTTACATAAAATTAGCAGCCCTAGTAATCAGCACATTTTTTCATCCCAGAAAAACAAAAATAAAATTTTTAAGTTATTTTCCGTTGGGACCATAATTCTTCTACACCTTTGCCGAATTTTTTAAAAGAGAACAAGGTGGAGTCCATCCGGCGGTGACGATAGGCGCCGCCGGGAAAATTTCAGAAATTTTAATGAAATTTGCGATGAAAAATTAGTTAACTTTATTTAAATTTATTATTTAATTTATTCAAAAATATTTGGCATTCTGTCTTTGAAAAATTTTCAAAAAATCAATAAACTCCCGCATACGGGTCCGTATCGTTTTGGCGCCGACGTTTTGGCGCCAGCCCAAGTTTTTGGGTTATAACTTTTTTTGTTGTTAACCAAATCCAGCAATCTTGGTATCAATCGAAAGCTTAACATGTTTAGAAGATATTTCTAAGCTATTGCTTCGCGATTAGACAATTACTAAAAAAGTTATAACATGAAATTCCAAAAAAGTCGAAATTTTTGAGTTTTTTTCTTAATAACTTTTTTAGAAGCTAAAATTTTTGTTTGTTTTTTGTAAGGCTAATAGAGCTTGTGAAGGGCTTTCGAATGATACCAAGATTGTTAGATTTGGTCAAAAAGAAAAAAAGTTATAATAAAAAAACTGAGGCTGGCGCCAAAACGTCGGCGCCAAAACGACCCAGTCCCCCCGCATACCTAATCCCGCACAAAAAATCAAGTTTGCGACTGGGATCCCGCAAAATCCCGCGCGGGATCCCGTCCCGCGCCGGTCTCTAGTTGCAAATCAATCTTTCTTTTCCAACATTTTTGTGGAGGAAGGCCGGCGGTGCGGGTCCACTGCGTTTGGGCGCTCACATTTGGGCGCTCACGTTTGGGCGCCAGCATGTTTTTCCACTATAACTTTTTTCATTGGCATCCAAATCTAACATTGTTGATATGTTCGAAATTTTAATTTATTTAGAAGCTTTTTCTAAGATATTGCTTCGCGATTCGACAATTGCTAAAAAAATTATATATAAAAATTGCGAAAAGTCGAGCTTTTTGAAGTTTTTTCTTAATAAAATTTTTTCTTGGCTTGAAAATCTATTCGCTTTTTGTAAGGCTAATAGAGCATCCAAAGAAAAAAAGCTATAGTGGAAAAACATGCTGGCGCCCAAACGTGAGCGCCCAAACGAGTGGGTCCCGGCGGTGCCGATAAGCGCCGCCGGTGAAAGTCTTAAAATTTGAGTGCAGTTTTTTAATAGATTTTGTAAAAATGGAAATATCCATGAAAGTGGATAACAGAATTTGTCCGAAAAATTGCATACCAAAATTGAATTTTACTCATTATTTTATTTTAAATCTGTTGATACGTAAAAATTTGTCTTAAAAATCCAAAATTGAAAATTTTCCGTAAAAGTCTATTTATTTTTCAAAATTTTCTGCTTGTTCAAAATTCCACCGACATTCTGTTTAAAATCCGAACTCTAATACATTGTTCACTACTCATTCATTGTTCAGCAGCAGAGCAAATTGTTGGCGCCACACATTATTTAAAAAAAAAACTCTGGCGTAATGTCCATCATCTTGCTGTCCAAATTAACAAAAATCTCTTCCTCATTACACGACCGCCCTCACCCAGCAGCCAACACACATAAAGCTTGTTTAGTCCGTTATCACGTCCAATGCTTTGTCGCCCCCTCCAGCAGCTCAAAACCCCCCTTTTTTGGGGCTGTCCATTCCAAAGCCCGGATAATTACTTAACATATAGCCAAGGAATGGAGGGGAAGGGCTAAACCCGACGGCTAAACACGGCGGCCGCCAGCCAAAACAAACCCGTCGTCATTAGCACGCTAATAGCAGCAGCCCGCCCCACCATCATCGCATTATGCATGTATTAACAGCATTTTTTGGGGTTGTCCCAAAAAAAGTGCCAACAAAAAAAAAATTGACAAGGATTATGATGGCAATCAATTTTGGCGGCGTTCGTTTATTAGTTCCAAAATAAACACGAGGGATAGAATTGTTTTGAGGAGAATGGTGCGCGAATGTCTGAATGGAATAAAAATGCATGAGCATAAATCTCAATTTGATCATCTGTTGTTGTTGGTGAGATCATTCACAGTTATCAGTTGGTTGGGCTTAGGATGAAAAATTTTGCCATTTTTAATGCCATTTTGCAATTATTTTTATTGTAGTAAATGTTGTAATTAAAAAAAGGAAAAAAACCCTTCCATTTTATCCTCATTTGGTCCGGTACACATTTTTTTAGATTTTCGAGATTATCACGCTTGGTTACCTTAGTTCTTAAATTTGTGAATTTTTTTTAAACAACAAATAATACCAATTAGTATTTGATCACGAAAATGTCAAATATTTTAAATCACATCACTTTCTTTCTGTACATTGCATTCACAATCAGCTAAAAAATTTTCTTTTCAACGTTTTCTGACCATTGAGTTCACACAATCAGTTAAAATATTCAATGGAATTTAGCATTTTATTTATAATGTTTTATTAAAAATGTAAAAAAATTTTTTTAAATTTCTAAAAAAGTAATTTATTCAAAGTAATTCTTAATATTTAAATTCCTTTCATTTTTTCCCCGATTGAGCTTTCCTTTGGAATGCTTTTTCCCCATTCCACAAAATTGTGCTCACCACACAAAGGAATTTAGCGGAGTGGGATCAATTTCATACTCAATTAGCGTCAAATGCTTTTGCCCAATTCTTTAATCCAGCTAATTTTTGGCGATAATTTATGGCTAATTTGCAGTGCTTCATCGCCCGCCAGCAGCCCATCACGGAACATCCCAATCCGTCAATCGTTGCGCGCGCGCGATACATACAATTCTTTGCATCCCAATCAATCATCATTTTTTCCGCGCCCAATAAAATTACATTTTATAAAAGGAATGGAAATGCGCTTCCATTAGCGCATTATTTTTCGAAATTATTTTTTAAAAAATCATTTGGAATTAAATTTTAAAAATGAAATTGATGTTTTTGCGTACTTAATTCTGTTTTAGGGCCGTGCTTATTTGAATTTTTTTTAGTTCGGCAAAGAACACATAAAATTGCAAAAATTAGAAACGCATAAATGCCATATTTTCATATTATATTTGTAGATAAGTGTCCTATTTAAAAATCTAATTTTGTTTTTTAACTCTATTTAGGGGTATTAATTGTCGTTTAAATGGGCTTCTGTCATTAAATCGGTTAAACTCATTGTTTTTAACTCATTTTTCATTGATAAAATTATGTACCAATCACAAAATATATTTATAAAAATATTTTTGTTTGTATTTCTTAAATTTAGAAATGAAATCTTTTGCACCAATAAATTGCTACAGTATGAAAATATGTATAATTATGGTATTCTTTCAGCTACAAATTATTACAATATATCATTCCGTGAAAGCATCAAGCGAGTTTTTTTTTTGCATTAAAAATAATGAAATAATAATTCAATTAAATTTTTTTATACACTTATTTTAGAATGTGTTGTTAGTAAATGGAAACGATGGAGGTGAGAAAATTGTCAAAAAATACCTATATGGAAATTTATGAGACAAATTCTGATTACGGAGATAATCCATTCATTATCGAATTTCTTAAAAAAAAACATTTTTTTAATAAAATTTATTAAAAATTCCAAAATTTTTCCCGGCGCCCGCTCCCCTCCGCATTGTCACTTTTACATAATTAGGCGCCATTTCTTATTTATAAATTTTACCTTTTCATTACACCACCAAATTTAACCCTTGGCCAACCAATTTTAAGTGGTTGTGATGGTAATTGCGAGTTTGCACAACGCTTTCGCAACCGCGACGTTGTGCGGCCACCGTTTCCGGAGAAGGACGCACGGACTGGTGAAATTGTGCTGCGCAACTGTCCCCATTTGTACGAGGTGCAGCGCTGCATGCCGAAACATTGTGCCGATGAAAGTCCATTTGCGCGGGTAGGGGGAGCAATTAATTAGTCATTTAAAAAATTACGAAATATATCAATAATTCATATTTTAAAATTGGAATTTACATTTACTCTTTTAAAATTATAATTTGTTTTTTTAATAACATTGAAATGCTTTCTTTGCTCAAATACAATTTGAATTTAGGGCAAATATTCAACAAAAAACATTATTTATACAATATTTTAATTTTAATTTAAAAAATTACATTAATTTTAAAATATAGAATATAAAATTCATTACAAAATCCTTTAAAATAAAATTTCAAAAAATTATTTTTTTTTTAATTAAATTATTTTTAAATAAAAATTTATGATTAAAAATATGGATTTTAAAATCATTCAAACCTATTAAATTAAATAAAAAATTGCTTTTATTTTTTATACAAAATTTTTATTAATGTTTTAATTTTTAAATAAAAATTATTAATATTAAATGGAATAATTAATCCAAAACTCTTTAAATTAAAATTAAAATTCTTTTTTTTATACAGAGTTTTAAAAATATTTTAATTTTAATTATTTAAATAATAAATTTAAACTTTTTTTATAATTTAAGGGCCCACCTCTGACCAATATAAAACGGGCACATAAAGGCCGATTTTCCGAGTCAAGCCAAATTGAAGAAAATGATGAACAAATTGGACGTTCCACCAAACAATTAAATATGACTAATGAGGACGGAGAACGGCAGCCAATTAGGCGCAGCAAATTGGCTGGCATTGGCATTCTTCACACGGCACGCGCAAATCGATTGGAATGTTGGGCATCGATCAATCAATTTAATTAAATAAAATATTAGATTAATAGAATGATTCATTAATATATTTTAAATAAAAAATATATAATATGAATATAATTAAACTTTGTTATTTATTAGATTTTCAAATGAAAATAAATTCAATATTTATTTATTTTTTAAATTTTTCTATAAAATATTTTTCGTTTTAATAAGATATTTGTGTTTATTTTTCATTTATCATTTTTCAAAATATCTTATACATTTTTTCAACAAATTTAAAATTTAATTATTTTATTTATTAACTAAGAAATTATAATTTTTATAATGTTAATTAAGGCGATTATATGAACCCAAACTGTTGCAAGATTGTCAGAACAACATGTCCACATAATGAAAAGCCAACAAGCTCTGAGATTCGCTGGTACAGAAAGGTACAACAAAAACATATTGACAAATTTAAATTTGAAAATTAAAATTCTTAAATTGCTTTCATAAATTTTATTTTATATTGACATAATTTATAATAAAATATAGCAATTAAAATTTTTTATTACCTCTTAATAATCATTTACCGTATTTATTGTAATAGAGCTCCCGGGGGCTCTATTTTTCAACCCCCCTCAAAAGTGGGGCTTTCTTTCAGAGGGGGGGGGGGGGGCTATAATTCAATAAATACGGTAATTTAAAAATTTCTTTTCATCGAAAAAAAAAATAAAATTAATAATCGTATAATTTAAATTTTTTAATTATTATTTATTTTTTAAAACCGAATCCTTTACAGAAAGATGACCAATTTTGCCGACCATATCGGTACCCGGTATGCACTGGTCTAACCGAGCATGCTTTTACATCAGAAAATGAATGCCTGGATGCTTGTTTCAGCGATGTGGAGAAGGCGGTGTTGCCGGCGTTTCGAATAATTTGAAATTAAAAAAAAAATTTTGCATTTGCATTTTTTGGCATAAAATAATTTCTTTCAAAAAATTTCAAATTGTCATCCTATTTTTCGCGTACAATTTTACCATTCAGAGAAAAAAGAAGTTGTAATTAATTAGTTTTGTTGATTGATTGATAGTTGTCATGAAGAAATTTAAAATTTGTTGCTGCTTTTTGTTGCGCGCAAATTATGTTTAATTAATTAAATTTACATTTTTTATAGACAATTTGTTAATTACTATTATTATAGTGTAGGTATTGGGGCCACATGAAAACAGAAATCGATTCTCGCTTAAATTTGTTTACAAATTGGGCAATTATCAGTTAATTAGTGAGCAAAGGGCCGATAAGAAATCATAAGTTATATTCTCCTAATTCATTCTTATGATTACCGTAAAATCAATTTGTACATATTCAGCTGTTTTGCTTATTTCCATACCGCCGATTTATCTTTATTTTTATTTTAATTAAAAATTTAAAAATGTGAATGTTTTTTTGGGTTCCGTCCCTTCGTCTACCCTTTCCTAATTAATTCATTTTTTTATTATTTCGCCACTTTATTTGCTAATAAATAGAAACATTTGAGTTTTTAATAAAATTTCATTTTTGAATAATTTTATTTTTTTAAAATTATTTAAAATGGTTGCCAATCATTCCGACAACGCTAACCCCAATTCACATGAACAGAAAGTCCAATTTTCTGCACCGTAATTAATTCATTTTAACACACACTAAAAAGAAAATTAAAATTAAGGCGACGAAATTCGATGAATGAACTTTCGATCAACGAAGATATTAACAGAAAAGTGAACTATTAATTTTACAAAATTAATTATTAATATTTAATTAAAAATTCAACCAATTAAGGAAGGCTCATCAACTTCAGCTTCACATCCCTCTGATTTGTCCACCAATTTGACAATTCATGTTGATGAACAGTCACAAATGCTTATGATTCATCCAATGACTGAACCATCGGTTGACGGTTAATGAATGCTTTAATTTTTTTATTATTAAAAAATTAAAAATAAATCTGACACAATTTAAAAAATAAAATTCATTTTTAATATTGAAATCTTTTTCATATGGATGGGATAAAAAAACTCAGAGTCGTCCGAAAATTTTGAAAAAACTAGACCATGACCATATTTAGAGTTGGATCCGGGTCAGGATTTCGGATTAAAGTTACCCTGACCCAAATACATTTTTTTTCATAAACCTATGTTTAAAAAGCATATGAAAATTTATTATATAGTTGCTCAAAATTTAAGCCCAAATCCACTTAAACATAAATATTAAAATTCCTTTTTAAATACTACCGTCTTCTTCGACACCAAATCTTTTGGAATTTTCGAATTACCAATTTTGTTGGCTTTAAATGTAAATCATTTTAAAATTAACATTAAAAATCATTGCTAAAAAGCATTAATTTTTATTTATTTGTAGGCAAAAGTCAACAAAAAAGTACGGCTTCAGCACCAGCGGAATTTCAGCGTGCCAAATGTTTAGCTGAAAGTGAAGTGATTAAGGAAAAGCCGAGCATTCGAACTCGGCTCATTGTTTGTGTGGTATGTGGTGCGATCATTGCGTTCTGTTTGATCAAACTTTTCATATGGAAATGATTATTTTGTTCAAAAAATGAAGAAAAAAAAAATAAATATTTAATTTTAAGAATAAATTTAAAATTTTGAATTATTTATTTATTTATTCAAAAATAAAAATAACCAAAAGAAGGGCATTGCTGCCGCTTACAATTGAGGTGGGAAGACGGGTCAAATAGGTAGTAGTGATAGAAGACAAATAACATTTGGTAATGACGAAGTGAGGTCAATGGGTAGTTGTGATAGAGTTTGAATTTAAAGAAGCAGAAGAGTCAGAGACCTCCAGCAAAGGGAAATTTGGTTTTTATAGGAATTTGAGAAAAATTTTGGGGAGCATTTTGATGAGAAATTTGTAGTAGAAATATTTTTTTTTGAATATGTTGGAGGTGTGCAGAACTATTTATCGAAGCACTGGGGGAATTGGGTGGCAAGACGTTTCGTCACTGAAATAAATTTTTTTTTAAATGCCAAATTTCCAGGGCTTTCCAGGGTCGCTGATTACGAATCCGGCATCCATTTCGACCTATATCGAACCCGGACTCGAAATCGAACAAAAAGTCGAAAATTCAAAAAATTTCAGAATTCACTTTTATGTTCTAAAATAGATTAAAACAGCAAAATTAAATAGAAACCATTGCAACATTAGAAAATAATCATTCTGCACAGATTCGAACATAAAAGTGAATTCTGAAATTTTTTGAATTTTCGACTTTTTGTTCGATTTCGAGTCCGGGTTCGATATAGGTCGAAATGGATGCCGGATTCGTAATCAGCGACCCTGGAAAGCCCGGGAAATTTGGCATTTTTAAAAAAATTTATTTCAGTGACGAAAAGGGCAGTGACGAAACGTCAGGTAGCCGGGGAATTGTTTTTTAAAAGATTGCAGTTGGAGGATAAAATTGTCAATTTTTGGGAGTGAATTTGGAATTTCGTTTTGTGGAATTGTTTTGTCAACCTGCGACGATTTTGAAATGTCTTCACTGACCTCCTTCGGTTTTGGTCCATTTTCTTTGACGGGAGTCGGGGCTTTTGTCTGTGGGGGTTGCATTGCTGGTGCCACGGGAGCAGGGTTTTGTTGACGTTTTCGGACACGTGCTTCGTATTCCTCGTTGAGTTGTTCTTTGCTGAGCGCTGGGCGGACGAACAGACGGGTCCAGTTTTTGTTGAGAACGGAGTCGAGCACGCTCGCACTTCCATCCTCCAAGTGCCATGTGTTGATGTGTGGGTGTTGGCATGACCGCCTTGAGCGGGCGAGGTGTTGTTCGCTGAGGGTCGAACCGGCCGAGTCGAAAGACGGCGGTTGATTCGGCGCCTCAACTTCAAGATGGTCCAAGATTTTAATTGCGGCTTTCCTGTCTTCCTGAACACGCTCCGATGGGAGAGCAGCATTGCTTTCCGGGAGGCCAATGAACACCAATGTGCGTTGGCGTTCTTGCTCTGCGAGTGTGGCAGTGTATGCATGCGTCAGTGATACAAATACTTTAAAATAAAGTTCTAAGGCATTAGTATCGTAATATAGAAGTAAACTTCTATAAGAACACCGTTCTGAATTCCGAACCCCTGACCCGAATTCGAACAAAAAGTCGAAAAATCAAAATTTTTGAAATTATGGTTTTTCTTAAAATCGGTTTAATAAACGGGAAAAAACTGAAAGCCATCAATCCTTCAATAAGAGATCATTTATGTCGTTTTTGAACCAAAAATACTAAATTTAAATTCGAAAATTTGGACTTTCGATTTTTTGTTCTAATTCGGGTCCGGGATTAGGAATTGGCAGAAATGGATACCGGATTTGTGGACAATGCCCTCGAAAACGCAAGGAAATTGTTTTTATGAAAATAAAATTTCCACTGACGCATTTTCCGGGCGCCAAATTTTCTTATAATGTGAAAAACAAAATAATTTATAAATTTTTAAGACACTCAAAGGAAAAGAAAATTCTCAAAGGGTTTCTAAAAAAACACTTTGAAATTAAATTTTTATTATTAAAAATTAATTAAAATGTTTTTAAACTATTTTTATAAAATAATATATTTTTGAAAATAAAATATGTATTTAATAAATTTACAAGGGTTAAAGAAAAATAAATAAAATTCAACCAAATAAAAAATTAATATTCATTATTTATCAACGAACAAGCAACAAGGATTTCCGGCTCATGTGAATTTTATGAAATGCATTTGAATTTCATTTGAACAAATGCAAATTTCCTTGTAAAAATATTTATTAATCAATGTAACAAAACAATTTAATTTTACTTGTAATAATGTTGGCAAAAAAAATTTTTAAATTGTATAAAAATTAATCCGTCCAATGGAATAATATTAATTCAATAAAAAAACAACATTTATAAAATTTACTATTAAAAATGATAGTTTTCTGATGACAAAAAGAAATAAATAATTGTTTAAAAATTCTTCTATCATTTTTAGACTAATAAAAACACTAAGAAATTTCTAAAATTTTAATTATGAATTTTATGAGCATTTTTATTTTCCCATTGATTTGTCTGATCATTGTTGAGTTTGCAACTGCAACTGATCGCACCAAAAGCATTGATGCCGAAGAGCCAACTGACACAATCTCAAAAAAAGTTTGGTTGCGTCAAAATATAATTTTTCAAAAAACAAACAATTAATTAGCATGAAATTTTTCAAAAAAACTTTCGGGATTCGTGACGGGACAGTCATAATCTTTGGTCTCGGAATTGGGATAATTGAAAATATTTGAAATTTAAGTAGAACGGGAAGCTTAGTGCTATATATTTTTTAAGACATCCGCCTCTTTTTTAAAATTTTGAACATGATTTTGCAAAATTTGTATAAAAAGATGGGTTTTTGTAAAAAAAAAAATTGCTATTGGAGAAAAAGTTCAGCAAATTTTTGTTAAATTTAATGAAAAAATAATTTTCATAGCCTTGCCCAAACCCTGTGGATTTATTATGTCACAGCTTTACAAATATAAACTAATTAAAATTTTCCGCGTTTAAATGATAATTAATTTTATTATTTTCCAACAGTTTAATGAGATTGGAAAGGAATTGGACCATCAAGTGGAGCAATTTGTGAAGAACGATTTTCCGAAACAAATTCTTCATTTGGATGCACTAATCACCAAAATTGATGAAAACCTTCAAAAACATACGGATGAACATTTTTATAAAGAAATTCTTAATGAGACACTGCCATTATTTGGTAATTTGTATTGCACCCAAATATTAAATTTTGGGAAAATTTACACTAAAATTTTAAATGCAAATTTTATTTAAAATTTTAAATTTTGCAATAAAAACCATTTAAAAAATAATTTATTCAGTTTCAATACGGAGTGGCTTGCTTTTGGTGCTGTCAAAACTGCAACAACTCACTTTAAATGAACAAATTTTGGACGACAAAGAGCTTCATGACGAATTGGTAAATGTTGATTAATGCATATTTAAACTAATTTTTTAAATAATTAATGAGTTAAATTTTTAAATTAAAAATAAAATTTTAATTATATTTAAAGGGGCCCATTTAAAAAATCTTATACCCTAATTATCGTTATTAAGCAAGCGACGCGGGAACTTGTTTTTTCGAGAAACAAAAATTTAGTGGGACAAATCAAGGTATGGATTTTATTTAATAATTGTTTTATTTTATTTTCAAGGAATTATATAATTATCAAAATGAGCGTGATACGTTGGTTCGCGGCTTAAAACGGTTGGTATTCGTAATTAGTAGGGCTGCCATTTTTTAAAAGAAAAATCGTAATATAATGTAAATAAATATTATTAAAAAAATTTCCTATAATCTTCAAATATATGCTAAAATATCTAAATATATGTATAAATTATTATATATATAAACAATTTTTTATTGCAAATTTTTGAAAATAAATTCATAAAAAAGCATGAAGGCGCAGAATGCCACAAAAGGACCTAATTATGCCTTAGAGAATAATGTTTTTTTTTGTTTTTAAAATTAAAAAAAAATTTCCTATTTTTAAGAGTACACTTAAAAAAATTTTGCACTTATCATAAAATTTTATAAAATTCTTAAAAATCTCAAATATGCAAGAAAACCAAACATATAAACCTAAAAGTGCGAAATAGGAATAAAAAAATCGAACAACTTTAAATATATATATAAAAAAAATCCCAGCCTTTAATCGCAAAAACAAGAAACAGACCCTTTTCCTACTGTTTAGAGCATGTATAATCCGGGAAAAAATATGTCAGCCCTTTAATTAATAATTAATTGGCTAATTAGTGCACCTTTAAGATTTCAAGGAAATGCCGCTGTGCTCGAATATGATCAGAAATGCGTCAATGACCTTCTGATATATTTGGGGAATAATCGTGGCTTTTTGCTTGTCGTTCTGTCAATGTTAGAGCCGAATTTAAAGCACATGTTGACGCACCAGAAAAAGTCAAACTTGGCACAATTCCACGATTCGATGTACACATGAGAAATTTTTTGGTTTTATTAGGGCTGGCATTTAGGGGAAAGAAGTTTTTTTTTATGATATGGATAAAATAATATTGTTTTTAAGCAAAATTTGAAAATTATTCGTTTTCATTAGGATTGTAATGGAAAAAAATGCGCCAATTTTTTTGCCGATTTTTCCAAATTTCTGTACCAATTTTTTTCCTAATTTGATGCTTTTTTTGGATTTTCCGCCTTAAACTGCCAACCCTAATTATTATTTAGGAGTTTCAAAATTATGGTTTGGTTTATCTATTAATGCTGTCATAATGTTTCTAACTACTGTAGACTCTTGTACTTTGTTATTCCTACTGTACTCGAATAAAGTTTTCATTTTGTCATCTGTGTTTGTGGAAAAGTTTCTTTTTTAGTAATTTCCTTCAAAAATAGAAACATAGTTTTTTATAAATTAAAAAATTCACTCCGATTTTTTATTGCCAAATTTTTCAGCATAACCCTATCATTTAAAAAAAATGATTTTAAATATTTGTTTTTCGGGTAAAAATTTATTCCTCATAAATTAGAAAGTTATTAAAAATGAAATCAAAAATTCACTCCAAATTTTTATTCCCATCACATTAATTCTTTAAATAAAAAATTTAGTTTTATTCATAAAAATGAAGATCCACTCTTGAACAATAGGCTCCATTCTCGCCGTAAATTGAGATGTTTTGGAAGGCGCCACAACAATTTACTGGGCCACCAGCAATGCTTTTGTCTTCCTAAAATTGAAAAAAAAGAAATTTAGAAACAATTGAGATAGAAAATCTTAATTTTCTCAAAATCCGTGAATTTTTGTGTGTAAAAATCCGATTTTTATTTATTCATTAATTACATCATTGACTGAAGCAGAAATTAGTGCCGAAACGTAACATGGTGGGACAAAATGTGTGGATGTAAGTGCCCGAATTGCCGAAAATGTTGCCGCAAATCCTCCCAAAAGACCGAATACTAAATTATTAAAATAAAATTATTTAAAAAAAAAAATTTGTGCAAAATTGTCACCGCTAATAAAAGTGCAGAAAAACAGCAGTTTAGGTTCCGTAAAATTGATCACACTAAAGCAATTAGGTAATTAAATTAAAATTTACTATTTATATTTTTTGATTAAAAATATTTTATTTTAATTTATTTTCGTTGTCACTCAGAAATGGTGGCTCGTTGTTGAAAGGATTCAAAATGCTTCTCCATTTGCTTGTCAGCCTTATTTAACCATGCTCGCCGCATTTCCGTTTTCATGAAAAATTCAAATATATAAAAAAAATTAAAATAAAAAAAAATAATATATTAATTTACTTTTAAATGTAAAATTGCTGAGTATTTATGCAAATAAATTTATTATCAGTTATTATTGTAATATTTAAATAATTGTTTCTTTAATACGATAATTCTTTGTTATTGAAGATATTAATTTATTATTTATTATAGAAATACAATAAATTTATCTTCTTTAAAATTGTTTGAAAATTTAAATAAATATTAAAAATGTAAAATTATTTTTAAAAATAAATGAAAAATTTTTTAAATGTTATTTTAATATCTAAATTTTTATTTTATAAAATTTATTTTTATTTTCTTTTTCATACTTCTCAGCGGCGTTCAAAAACAAATAACAAATTGGCGGAAATATCAAAGACATTGAGCTTTGCGTTGAGCCTCCACTCAAATCCAACAATGGGCCAAATGTTGGCACAGATTCGGCCACAAAAATTGCCATTCCCATCACAATGGCACGGACCAAAATACGTTGGATGCCAAATTCTAATTAAAAAAAATAAAGTTAGAAAAAATACAAAAATAAATTTTAAATTTACTTGGTGGAATTTTGAAAAATTTTTCAGCGGCCTGATTTACTGGATTTAGGACAATGATTATGCTGAATATTGCATGCCCAGTAATAAATGAATTTGCAAGCTAAAAAATAAATTTTAAATAATTTTTAAATTAAAATTTTAATTTATTAATTTAAATTAAATATTAAATTTAAATATTAATTTATTACTTGCTGAAGCCAAACATGCTGAATTGAACTAATAACAGATTCTCTTAAACTGTTCCCATACACAAAATAAGCCAAAAGACAGACAGGCAAATATAAAAGTGTCAAAACTGAAAAATAAATTAATTTAATTTAATTTTTAAATTTTAATACCAAGAAATGCGAGAATTGACGATTTTGTAAAATTGTCAGGCTTTTTCATATCATGCTGTGTTGTTGGAAAACCTTAAACTTAATTATATAATAAATAATTAAAAATAATTAATTAATAAAATAAATTTTATAATTTTCCAACATCGAATTGTATAGAAGTTTTTGCTAAAATAAGGCTCAATAAAAGTTATTCAGAAACAATATTTCGAAGCTTTATATCTTTTTTAAATTATCAAATCGCTTAGTATTTGCGTAGAAAAAGCTTTTCCTCATCAAGAGATTTCGGATGATACCAAAAGCGTCCAATATGGTTTGCAAAAAAATTTAAAAATATTTTTTTGAAAATAACTATTTTAAATTTTTATTAAACCAATTAAATTAAAATTTATTTCCAATTTTGTATATTTTACCGGAATGCCCACCAAAGGCAAATAAAATTGTGCCCAATGAAATGAAATAATTTGTTGGATTCATTGGCACTTCATGGTCCGCATGAGGGGCACAAGTAGAAAAATCCAATGAAGCACCAATGCAAATTAATAGTGCGGCAACCGATGTGGTGCAGGCCGACAGAACGCCAGCCCATCGAAAATTTAAAAGTTTAAACTTTGACGAAAAAAGTGCCACATATTTTAAAGGTTTATTTTATGCAAAAACGGAAAAATCCCAAATATTTTCAAAAGAATAAAAAATATATATTATTCAATATTTATAAATCCATTCACATTTTTTAATACAAAAAAAAAATCATTAAAATTCATTAAAGAAAGAATTTTTGTGCAAATTAAAAAAGTTGCAGGTCTTAAATTTCGTTTCTATAATTTTGAACAAATATTTAGGCCATTTTTAGTAAAAAAAAAAAAAAATCAAAAAATTATTTTTTTTCTTAAAATTATTCTGTAGATAAAATTTAATTTGATAAAGAAATCACTTACGGGCAAATGAATTAAATTAAATATTTTTAAATATATTACCCAAAATCTTCTGGCGATTTGAGTAAAGTTGCCGGGAACAACAAAATGCCAATTGCAATGATCAACAGACAAAAACTGATGTTCACACCGGTGAACACTTTGACAAATTGTTGGATATTTTTTGAGGATAAAAGCAGGAAAACGACAGCAATGCTGAACTGATTGAGCAGCACAAAAAAGTTGGCAATTCGTCTAAAATAAAAAAAATATTAATAGATAAATAATATAAACAAATAAAATTAAATTTTGAACAAAATTATTAAAGGAAAAAAAAAATTCATCAAAAATGCTATTTATAGTTATTAAATAATAGCTGAAATTACCTATTAATATAATCACTCAAGAAAAAAAAACATATTAAATTTTATAAAATTTATCAATTATTATTTGTTTTAACTTTTAATTAAACAATAAAAAATTTAAAAAAATGATAATATTATTTTATTTTCCCTCTTATTAATTCAATATTTTTATTTTTGATACCAAAAACATACATATTATTTTTCTTATTGTTATTATTTGTTCTATTCAATTGGAATGGTTGTCCATTCTATTGAAAAAGGGTGTGTGTAAGAGTATATAAACGAAACAATTTTGGACAAAAATATTATTTCAATAAAAAGGATTATTATTTAAATTTTTTCAATTATTGTACAAAAAATTTTTTTTTAGAAAAAATGCTTTTTATATTGGTTCTTCTATTAATTGGAAAATTGTTATTAGCAAATGGAGCTCCTCTTTCGACAAAAAATGATGGCATCGAAGCAAAACAAAATAAATTCAAAGAAATGACAGGTATATTTTAATAATATAGAAATTTAATGAGCACGATTTTGCAGGTGAGGTGCCTATTCTGCCACAAACAAATCCACCAGACCAATCGGTGCCGAATGCAATGTTTCCGAAGCCATCAAATCCAATGTTACCAAACCCGATGATCCCGAATCTATCAAATGCAATGGAGCCGAATCCAATGATTCCAAATCCGTCAAATACAATGGTGCCGAATCCGATGTTCTCAAATCCAGTGGTGCCGAACCCGTTGATTCCAAATCCATCAAATCCAATGGTGCCGAATCCGATGTTCCCAAATCCAGTGGTGCGGAACCCGATGATTCCAAATCCATTGAATCCAATGGTGCCGAACCCGTTGTTCCCAAATCCGTCAAATCCAATGGTGCCGAATCCGATGTTCCCAAATCCATCAAATCCAATAATGCCGAATCCGATGTTCCCAAATCCAATGGTGCCTAACCCGATGAGCCCTAATCCATCAAATCCAATGGTGCCGAACCCAATGTTTCCAAATCCATCAAATCCAATGGTGCCGAATCCGATGTTCCCAAATCATCAATCCAATGATGCCGAATCCGATGTTCCCAAATCCAATGGTGCCGAACCCGATGAGCCCTAATCCGTCAAATCCAATGGTACCGAACCCGATGATCCCAGAATCCGTCAAATCCAATGGTGCCGAACCCGATGATTCCTCCATCAATCCAGTGGTGCCGAACCCGATGTTCCCAAATCCATCAAATCCAATGGTGCCGAACCCGATGTTCCAAATCCATCAAATCCAATGGTGCCGAATCCGATGTTCCCAAATCCAATGGTGCCGAACCGATGTTCCCAAATCCAATGGTGCCGAACCCGATGAGCCCTAATCCATCAAATCCAATGGTGCCGAACCCATGTTTCCAAATCCATCAAATCCAATGGTGCCGAATCCGATGTTCCCAAATCCAATGGTGCCGAATCCGATGTTCAAATCCAATGGTGCCGAACCCATGATTCAGAATCCGTTAAATCCAATGGTGCCGAACCCGATTCCCGAATCCTTCAAATCCAATGGTGCCGAATCCGGTGTTCAAAAATCCAATGGTGCCGAACCCAATGATTCCGAGTCCATCAAATCCAGTGGTGCCGAACCCGATGTTCCCAAATCCATCAAATCCAATGGTGCCGAATCCGGTGTTCACAAATCCAATGGTGCCGAACCCAATGATTCCGAGTCCATCAAATCCAGTGGTGCCGAACCCGATGTTCCCAAATCCATCAAATCCAATGGTGCCGAACCCGATGTTTCCAAATCCATCAAATCCAATGGTGCCGAATCCGATGTTCCCAAATCCAATGGTGCCGAACCCGATGAGCCCAAATCCAATGGTGCCGAACCCGATGAGCCCTAATCAGTCAAATCCAATGGTGCCGAACCCGATGATCCCGAATCCGTCAAATCCAATGGTGCCGAATCCGATATTCCCAAATCCAATGGTGCCGAATTCGGTGTTCCTAAATCCAATGGTGCCGAACCCAATGATTCAGAATCCGTTAAATCCAATGGTGCCGAACCCGATTCTCCCGAATCCTTCAAATCCAATGGTGCCGAATCCGGTGTTCACAAATCCAATGGTGCCGAACCCAATGATTCCGAGTCCATCAAATCCAGTGGTGCCGAACCCGATGTTCCCAAATCAAATGGTGCCGAACCCGATGATCCCGAATTCGATGTCGAACGCAATGCCTCCAAATCAATGGATGGTACCAAATCAGATGATATCAATGATGCCGAATCCTTTTACCAGTTTAATTCACTTTTGATGTGCGAATTTATGTTCTAAATTCCTCATTTGGTACCAAATAATTAAAAACATAAAATTCTTTATTTTATTTCAAATTGATTTTTAAACAAATCTCTAAAAACAAAATAAAAAATACCGAAACTTTTTGCCCAATGCCCGTTCACACATCTCCGGATAAGGCTCATGGCAATGCTTGTCACGATAAATTGTTGGCCATCTTCGCCTCAAAAGCACCCAACATTTGCCAAGCATAATTGATGTTGACATGGCCATCAATGAAACATGAATAATCAATTAAAGAAGATAAATAGAAGAAATGAATTATTTTACTGAGACATAATAATTTATAATATTTTTTAGATTCAAAAAATAAAATTCATAATTAAAAAACTTTGATTTTTTGAAAATTTTTGGTTGGCGAAATATTCGAAAAATTTTCTTGTAAATTTCTCAAACAAAACATAAAGTTTCTAATTGAAATTGTAAAAAACCCTTCAATTACAATAATAATTAAAAAATTAACTTCAACAATTTTTCATTAAAACAACATTAATTATATTTACAAAATAATTAATTTAATTTAAAATGAAATATTCTTACATGTTAAAGCAACATTCATTAAAAGGCCCGGACCAATCCCTAAAAAATTAATTATTATTATTATTATATTTTTCTGAATTTTATTTTTACCTGATTTGATTATTGCGGTTGGTAAAGCCACAATGCCACCACCAGCCATTTGGGCGACAATGAAAAATGCCGCCACAAAGAAGTTTATGCCGTGCCGTTTTCGATGAATTTCAATGCTCCCAACTGGACCAAATTCATCATTTTTAATTTCCATCTTTATTTATAATAATTTAAATTTTTTAAACTAATAACATTAAAATGATATCAAAATAAAATTATTTAATTGAATTTATTTTTAGCAAAAATTTTTAGACAAATAAAATTGCTATGTTTAATGTTAATCAGAAAAAAAAGTTTGTAATTTCTGCTTTCTGCCATTTGTACAAAGTGATCGATAGCAATAAAATTTGGACAAATTTTTATTTGACTTTACTGATAATAAATTTTGGCCAGAAAATGAAAAATGTAATAAAAAAAACATGATTAATAATAGCAATAATGTTAAAACTAAAAATCTTAGATTAAATTAAAAATTTTAATTTACTCTATTAAAAGCTATTTTAAAAAAATACATAAATAAAAGTATTAGAAAAAAAAGAAAAAAACAAATGTTGCTTTTTTATTGTTCGATTTTAGATATGCAATTTTATTAATTTAAAATGACTACAGAAGTGCCTTTAATGTAAAATTTAAAAAAGGTCAAATTTTTAAATAGGTAAAAAATTTAACGGGAAAAATAAGCAACTAAAAATAGATAAAATTGGCAATACTGCTTAAAAATCGAATAAAATTTAAGGGTTTGCACAAAAAATGAACATTGATAAAAATTTTATCATCATCATTTTGTTTAATTCACTAATTAGTATGCCATCAAAAATTATTGATATGCCTTTTTTGCAACATTTAATCGGCTTAATAAGCATGAAATAGCAATTTTTTACAATTTGTCAAATTAAAATTATCACAATGAAAAATATTTATTTATAAAAAGCATTTTTGGAATTTCAAATTTCTACGATTTTTGTTATTATTTTTTCAAATAAAATCGAAATATTTTTTTGGTTAAATCAATTTTTGAATTTTTTTTATTATGGTTTTGCTAATTTTTATTTAAAAACTTATACTAATAATCTTATCAAAATTATTATGAATAATAATTAATGTTAACATCAATGACAAATATAAGATAAAGATTTCAAATTAATTCATTTGTCATTTAATTTTCATATCCTCATTTCATCATCGTATCAAAGCGCCACAATTCAAAAATATTCATTTTCCATTATTTCTTAAAAATTTAAAATTAATAAAATAAAGTATTAAGAAAATTGAATATGCATACTTATGAAAAATTTTTTGAAGGAAAGCCTTCACTAGCTGTTGGCGTAATTGCATTCCATTTTGGACATTCAAATGGATTAATTGGTGCCAAAGATGGATTCTAAATTTTTATAAACATGTTTTATCTTCTCTGATTTCTAACTCGAAAGAAATGCTTAAGGAACATGCAAATTACTGGATTAATTGGTGCCAACAATGGACTCTACATTTTTGTAAAATAAAGCTTCAACAATTCCGATTGTGCCTTGTGCCTATTGGGATTGCTTATTTTAAAAATCCTAAAACATTGCTTAAGAAATGCAAACAAATTTGCCAGTTTGCTATTGGCAACACATCAGTAATTAAAGGATATAAGTTAGAGGTCAAGGCGTAGCGATTAATTTTTAAAAATTTATTCCCGATTTTTAATAAATTTGGCTACATTTTTATTGGTAAATATTAATTGAAATTTGTGTTCGGATCTTCTGACGGGTACCATTAGGGATAAAAAGTGGAATTTTTAACAAATTTGTCTATCTAACATTCTAATTAGAGAACGGAACAATCGATTTTGACTCGATCTTTTTCGATTTTTTACGGTTCTTTTTTCGGTTTTATATCAAAAAACCGATCGAAGAAATTTTTACCTTTTCGATTTTTTTCAATTTTTTATCGAAAAAACTGGTCGAACCCATTGTCCGGTCTCTATTTCCAATGATACATATCGTCCCAATAAAAATATATATTACCATATTAGGAGGCATTGGTTGTGGTGCCGCCAGCATTTGTGGCGCAAATGCCTTCCATTTTGGTGAAAAGGTCGGTGCCGTTGGCATTGGCACAAAGTTTGGCATTATTTTTGTACCAATTGTTTGGCCTAACAACGGTGGTGATGGCGCGTTCAATTTTGGCAACGATGTTGGCCCATCACTTAGTTGTGGCAAAACTTAAATTTTGCCATTCAAAATTCATTGATGTGAATTAAACTTTGTTCAGTAATTTGTTTAATGCCAAAATCGTCAACTCTTTTTGGTTTCAAATGATTCCCAAAAAGCAAAAAACATACCGTAGTAAGCCGCTCCAATTGAAATTGTTGTTTGAGTACGGTAATCGTTTCCTATCATTTGTTCAGCAGCAGGAAGAGGATTATTAATTGTTTCCAATGCTATTGTATGACAGATTGGCGCAATTAAAATACAAAGAATAATTGCCGTCATTAAGAAAATCGCTTAATAAACCTGTTTAGTTTTATGACTAAAATTTAAGGAAAATGAAACAAAATTTATTTTTTAAATTTTCGACTTTAAGCAATGGCAAAAAGTGAATATTTTGGATTAAATGGTCATATATAAAAATTAAAAAACAAAATCTGATAATTTGAACAAATTTTCCATTTTTATTCGAATATAAAATATTTTTCAAACACACAAATTTTTTAATTATAATATTACTTATGTATAAGATATTATATGTGTTTATAATGCATATAATTTTTCCAATTTTCACAAAATTTCATGTAATATTCATATGTTATGTTGCATATTGCGGGTGCCCAACAAAAAACTCACCATCATTTTATTTATTATTATTGCAAAATTTTTGTATTTACAAAATTCCTATGTATGTATAGCATAGTCATTATTCAACAAGATTTTTTTTTCTCTAACTCACTTCATGAAACGTGGCACAATGCCACATATTTCTCCATTGGCATAGAGAATTTATAAATTTTTCGGATATTAGGGTTTTTTTTATTGAAATTGTATGTCATAGAGTTATAATTTCTATTTTTTTCTCTGACTTTCTTCATAGAAATGCCATCATAATACGTGTAATACGTGGCACTTACCATAATAAAAAGCGATGCCAAAAGGGGGAAAAAATCATTCAATTCACTCACTTTTCATTCCTTTAATAATTTTTTAAGTTTAAAATGTATTTTTAATTACAAATAAATTAACAAAAAATTATTTAATAAAAATAGAAATTAAATAAAAAATTTTAAGATAAAAATTTAATTTTTGTTTGAAATGTCCGCAAACTCCCAAATAATCATCCTTCTGTTGGCATTCTTGGTCTACACCGATGCAATGAATCAGACTAGGACTTCTGCGAGTGGGCAAGCCGTGCGGAATAAATCCAAGAAGGCACAGAATAAATAAATTAACAATTTAATTAATAAATATTTATTTTAAGGTTCAATTAACAGCGCCTTCACGGGCAGATTATGATAACGAAGCTCACAAGGTTCAAGAAAGCCCAAAGAAAAAGGTGAAAAAGAAGCGAAAATTTCCCGTAAATTCACAAAATTTTCAAACGAATTTTTAGCCAAAAACGAAAAAGACATCCATAAGCAAAGCGGTTGCTGCAAAACCCATTGTCGAACTTGTCGAACAACCATCGACACCACTCATGGAAGAAGCCGCTGTGCCAACTGTCTCGATGGACGATTATGCCATGGAAGAAGGAGGAAATGCGGTTGAATCAAATGCAGATAGCATGGTGCCGGAGCACGCCGAATTCAGCGGCATGGGCCAAACAGAAAGTTCCGAAGCTGTTGGCATGGAACATGAAACAGCGCTCGCTGTGCCGGCGGACCCGCAAAGTCAGCATTCCGAACTGCTGGAGATGAACGACGTGTTGCAATGGGAGATGGCCACTAGGTCGGAGGACGAGCAAGTCCTCGACCCTGAGGGTGACCTTGAAGGCTTCACGGTGTTGATTTTCCAAAAATTGGAAAAATTCTTGCAAAATGTGCCACCCTCGGAGGAGTACACAAAAATTACGGAGGAATTGGCCAAAATGGTCGAAAATTGGAAGCAGTCGGTGCAACCAATTGATGTTGATCAAGAAACTAGGCAGCTCTTCGAGGTGGAGAACAGCTTGGAAAATTTGGACGAACAGCTGACCGAACAGTAAATTAATTATGATAATTGGTTTTAATTAAAGTAAATATAAACCATAGGGAATGCAACACCCATAATAACAATAGTAAATTAGTTATTTTTAATTAATCGGGTCTTGTCTTATTTGATCAGAATTAAATCATAATAAGGCATGACAAATATCGGTGCGATAAAGCGATCAAAATCTGTAGAACTCTCGATGGCATTCGCTAAATTAAACAAATTTAATTTTTGAAAATTATTTTTCTTTCAGGAATTTGAGCGGCATTAATGCAACTCCGGCAGTTTTGGACATTGTGCTTGACATCATCAAAAATGATGTACATGAAAAAGAGAAGTCAGAATTCATGTGGAAAATGGTCAACCGAAAGGCGACACATTACGTGAAAAATTTGGGCCAACTTTTGGGCGGCATTCCAATTGCCATCAAATACTTGGACCAAGTGGTCTTTGTCGGCAAATGGGCTTTGGGTAAATTACAATTTTTGTATTTTAATTAAAATGTGGCATTATTTTATAGATAATAGTTTCCTGAGCACTGAACAATTTGAACAATTGCTGAAAGTTGTCCGCGAAAATCAGGATAAATTGAACGCCATTCAACAAGGAGTTGCCTCCAAAATGGTCATCAATTTGGGGCAAATTGGCATCAATGAATTGTTGAGCCAAAATGTGCCGTCGTTGGTCAACATTTTCACTCAAAATTTGGCCAACAATTTGGCCAAAATCAAAGAAATTGCACAGCTGGAGGAAGTGCAAATCAGTGACAAGCAAATTGGCACGGTTAGTGAACTATTTTTGATAAAAAATTTAATATAAATTAATTAAATAAAAAAGGTTAGAGTTTTCATTTGATTTGCTAAATTATTTTAAATTTTCAATTAGTTTTTGTGCTTACTAACCAATATGCTTTTAATTAATTAGAATTTGATTATTGAATATTTTTTGAGTTTTTGCGTGTGATGTATTTTTAAGATATAATTTTAAAATAAAATTGATATATTTTCCCAACTTTTGTTTATTTAGGCTAAAACATTTTTAATTTTTTAATTTATTTTGTAAATTTATAATATATTTTAATTTTTTAGCTGTTTGTAAGCATTGCTTTGACCACTGCTAACAATGAAGTAGAGAAATTGGAGGACGAAATCGTTGGCACTCAGCTCACTTGGCCACTGTTCAAAGGTGTTGGCGATGTGTCCAAAGCTGCGCAAATGCTCCAACAGATGAAAATTTGAGCAAAAAAGAATCGAAAATTTGTGGAAAAACAAGGGCAAAATTGGCAAAAAAAAATTCAAAATTTCTATATTCATTTTTGGATGATTTTTTAAAAAAAATTATTTAGTTTCCATATATACAACATGGAATTTTCCGGGATTCCTTTTTAATGCAAATTATTCCTATTTTTGCATTTAAACGTTTTTTTGAGGACAAAATTTGTTTTTTATTGATGATTGCAATGGGATAAAAAGCCTACATACACAGTGTTCTAAGAGTTTTGTTGGATTTCGAATAAAAATAATTAAAATTTATCTATATTCAATAAAATCATTACCCAGATTTTAATAAATGCAATTGTGGCATCGAAAAAGGGCCCAAAAACGTAAAATAATAAATTAAAAATGTTTTCTTGAGAACGAGCCACTAAGAATTTGTTCATTCTCGCCCGACTCATATATGGTGGAATACATCTGCATTAAAACCTGCTGTTCAGTTTGGCTTTTCCTTTTTTGAGAATGGAATTGGATGAAAAGGAATTTTTTATCCTTCAAATTCCCGGTTTCGGGCTAAAACGAAAACATGAAAATATTTTGGGCGAGTAATTCTCAAAATCTATTATTTTAGAGAACAGGAGTTATTTGAAATTATCAAAAAATGTTTAATATAAATACAAATACAAAAAAAACATATCATTGTTAATTAGATATTTTTAGAGATGTTCCTAAGAAATTTTAATTGACTTTTTTATATATTGTTTGCTTTTAAAAAGAAATTTTTATAAAACCCCAAATCCATCGCCTGAATAATAATGCATCTTGGATTTTTCCTGGACCTAGGCTTTTTTTTAACTAGGTCTCTACCATAATAATAAATTAAATTTTCATTTTAAATTTGAAACCCCATATGATTTAAGTTTTGAAAAAAATATATGCATAATGTGAATAAAGAAAATAAATTCTTCTGAGGAAGCGCAAGTCATAAAGGAATCTGAGGTAAAAATGTTATTTTAACGAAGAAAAATTTGAATTTAAAATAATATTTTATTTTTGATTTGAGTTGTATCTGAGTTTCAAGGACGCGCGTCCTTGCTGGCCATTTATTGGCTTGTCCTTGCCATTTGGCATTCTCGCAACTGTGGGCATTGTTCTGAACACATTGCACATTTATGTGACAATCAAAACAAAGTTCATAATTAAAATATTTAATAAACGAAACATTATTAGTGCCAAATTTTTGAAATTCTTGGTTTTTATTTTGTTTTTTTTTGAAAATTTAACTGAGTTTTTAAGAGATTCTTAAAATATAAACCCAAAATATTTTCTGGCCAGGACCTTAAGGAAGAAGCACTGGGAATTTCCAGCCCCGATAAGGGTTTTTTAAGTGAATTTTTGGGCACCAAAAAAAACAAAATTTCCTATTCAGAAGTCTCCATGGCACATCGTTTATTCTGTTGGCACTGATTTCGGCTTTTGAGTCAGTGCATTTATCTGGCCATTTGTTGTTCCCTTTCGTCGCGTTGAGTGGCCAAAATTTCATTGATTTCGCATTGGCAGCAAAAATTTGTGCACCCTCTTTTTTTGCACTTCAATACCCGTTAAAAGCACATACCGTATATGCTCTAATTATAGCCCATGGGGGATTATTTTTCAACCTCCTCAGAAAAGGGGGGATAATTAGAGACTGGGGGATTATGATAGAGGGATTATTTTTCAAAACACCTCGTAGACTGGGGGATAATTGGAGACTGCGGGCTTAATAGAGACTGGGCTATAATTAGAGCATATACGGTATGCTCTTGTGTCGCTCATCAAGACAGCGAATAGCAGCAAAATGTCAACAGCTAAAACTCCAGGATTTTTTGGCGATATGATTCTGGTTGGAATTTAAAAAAATAATAAATAAAATTAAAAATTTGTTTTTAATTTTAGGGAGACAATTTTAATGGCTTATTATCGCAAATTGGCTTCTCTATAAATATTATAACAACAATTGTTTACATTGTAATTGGCATCATTTTACGGGCTAAACCAACAATTGGTAAAAAAAAAAAAATAAACAAAATATTATTGCCAAAATTTAAGAAATTTTGCCAATTTTTTTCAATGCATTTTGCTAAATTAGGTCCCTGGTGTAGAAGATAAAAGATAACTCGCCCGGTGGGACTCGAACCCACGACCTTTCCTCACTGTGTGGAATGCTCTAACTGACTGAGCTACGGGCGCTCATTATAGGTCCTAGGGCATTATTCCCTGCTCCCGGTTAAATTAACCGCGGTTTCAATGCCTTAACCGCGGTTTATTTTTACAAAAATTTTTTTAACCATGGTTAAGCAAACCACGGTTAAATAAATCATTGTTAAAGACAATATTTGCTAAAATATTGATTATTTCTTAAAATTTCATGGGATTTTTAGGCAAGAAAAATTGAATAGGCACATTCAACAAAAACTACTACCTGTAATTTTGCTCAAACTCTACTAAAATTTAACTAATTGATATAATTCGACAGCCCTAACAGTTCTCTATTAGAATGCAAAATTTCAAAAAATTCCGTCATGTTTTTAACAAAGTTATGGCCAAAAGTATTCCAGGAACAAGGTTTTCAAATATTTTGGCCATAACTTTTTTGAAAATTAACAAAATTTTTTGAAATTATATATGCTTATAGAGAATATATAGAGCTATAGAATGATATCAAGAACCAAAATTTTAGTTGGGCTTATGCCAAAGTTATGGGTAGTTTTTTGTTGAAAATTTCATTTGATTGTTTTTTATAACGCCCTTTTTTACGCATCACCCACTAATTATGCCTCATTAAGAAAATTCTGTCACCATTGTTGACCAGCAAAGGAACAAAAGAATATTCAAATCACTGTGTTTGATCATTTGTGTAAATATTGGCGGATATTCATTACACATATTGCTTTTCGCCTTTTTATTTTGCCCTTATTCAAATCGCCTATCACAAGTTGGTTTGGCTTTGTGATCTCGGCCATTCCACTGATAATTAGTGCAATTTCAAATGCGCCAATATTATACATTACGAGGTAAAATTTGCAAAAACTAATTTATCATCGCGGATAAAAATTTATTTTATTTTTTTAGTTCAAAATATCGCAGGGCATTTGATGATACACTAAAGAAATTTCTTTGGACTTCGGCGGCTCATCCATCACCTAGCAACAATACCAGAAAAACAGACAACAAATGTTTGGTGTTTCATAAAACGACGACGTCAACAGTCCAATTAATTAATGCTAATTGGCACACCAATGCTTTAAGAGCGTACGGAGTCGTTTCGTAAATTCCGCCACTATGGGCGTTTCGTAAATCCGCCAGGGCGTTTCGTAAATCCGCCAAAAAAATATACATTATTTTTTATTCTATGCAGAACATTAACATTTTTAAGAAAAAATAAAATCAAATTCTTTTCACTGTTCTTTAAAACGTTGATCCAATATTTTAACAGAGATGCAAATTAAATCCTAAATACATATATAACTCATTAAAATATGCGGAAAAACATACTTTTATAACTGAGATAATGTTGGCAATAATGTTGACAAATATTTATTAAATTTTCGTGAAAAACAAACATTTGCTAATAAATGTCTAGACTGATATTTGTGCATCCGACAAATGTTCTATAGATAAAATTCAAAAATATAATTTTTATGAAAATTTTGGCCTAAATGGATTATTATTTTTTGGCGGATTTACGAAACGCCCTGGCGGATTTACGAAACGCCCATAGTGGCGGATTTACGAAACGCCCTGGCGGATTTACGAAACGCCCATAGTGGCGGATTTACGAAACGCCCACGTTGGCGGATTTACGAAACGCCCTGGCGGATTTACGAAACGACCTAGCACCCTTTAAGAGAGCAAAATTAACTTTTGTTTTGTAGAAAAAAAGATATTGTTAACATTTATGATATCAAATCATTTTAAATTATTTTTTTTTGAACATTGAATTTGATGGTTACTGGAAAAATTCAAACCGAAAATATTATAATGTATGATTTATTATAGCTTAAATAATGGCATTCGTATCAAGCATTCAAAATTGCCGTAGCTGATCAAATACATGTATTATATCAGATGGTACAAAGAAGCAAAATACAGTCAATACTAGCATGAAATAAAAACCTGATCATTTTGTGTCCATAATTACCGTAACAAAAATTCGTGCTGGGTCGTTTCCTAAAAACCGCCACCATGGGCGTTTCCTAAAAACCGCCATGTGGTATGAAAACAAAAAAATGTAAGACATATAAATTCATAACTTGGTCCATTTTCAACCAAATTAATAATTCTTGGTATCATTCAATAGCTCTAGGTGTTTTCTATCAGAATATAATTTTATTAAATTTTTACTTAAGTATATAAAAAGATATGGTAATTAAATTCCATAAAACCTTAAGTCAGAATTTTTTGTCCAGAACTTTTTTGAAACTCAATGAAATTTTTTGAAATTATAAAGATAAATAGAATAAATAGAGTACTTGAAATTCTAAAAAGAAAATTTAATCTATTTGCTTCTGAAAAAAAGTTATAAATCATTGAACAGGCTATGTATTTTGCCATGGTCATGCAAATGTAATTAAAAACATTTAAATTTTTCAAGTCATTAAAATGCAATTAAGTCAAAATGAATTTATATATTCGATAGACCTAAAAATTCTCTATTAGCTTGCAAAATTTCATTGAGGTTCAAAAAAGTCCTGGACAAAAAATTCCGACTTAAGGTTTTGTGGAATTTAATTACCATATCTTTTTATATACTTAAGTAAAAAATTTAATAAAATTATATTCTGATAGAAAACACCTAGAGCTATTGAATGATACCAATAATTATTAATTTGGTTGAAAATGGACCAAGTTATGAATTTATATGTCTTACATTTTTTGTTTTCCTACCACTATGGCGGCTTTTAGGAAACGCCCTGGCGGATTTAGGAAACACCCAATGTGGCGGTTTTTAGGAAACGACCTAGCACCACAAAAATTTTATGAAAAAAACAAGGGACTACAAAAGGTTTAGTATTGAGTACCCGTTGGTTTCTCGCGCCAATGCAAAAATATAAAACAGATTTCGAAACAAAATTTTCATTTTTTTTTGTTATTTAAAGCCTAAGTATATTTGAGATTATGAATCATCAACTTAATGCACAGCCGTACAAATTTTTTTATTTCCTTTCATTAAAATGAAAAAATGAGATTAGTCCAATGCTTTCGCGTGTTAATATGCATCAATTAGTGTTTTATCAAATATTTGCAGATCACATAGATCACGCAAATCGGGGGGATCAATTAATCAATGGTTGTAGTGTCTCATGGCAAAGAAACAGTACCAAACGGCATGCAAAACCGCTGGAACCCAGCCCAGAATGCACAACAGAACGCTGAGCAGTATGTGCAGCTTCATTGAAGGCCCGTTCTGCAAAGCGATGGCAATCGGCTGAAACAAAAATATTTTATTTTAATTTTTTTAAAAATTAAATTTCGAGCTTATTAAATTATATAAATATTTTTTGATCAAATAGCTTTGTGGGAAATGAAATATTTGATTGTAAAATATTTATGCTTGTTTAATGCTAAGATTAGCTGTGTTGAAATGTCTAAGATTAGCTGTGTTGAAATTTGTTTTATGCAAGTTTATAGTAACCAAATCATTTATCCCCCACAAATTGGCATTTATACGTTCTTAGCCTAATTAAATGTCGAGAAAAAATTTCTTAACTAAGCTGGTTCAGGTTCAGAAAGTCAACATCAACGAAATTTAAAAAAGCAGATTTCTTCAGCCAATCTTCTACTGATTTATGGACAAACTAATAAAAAATGGGTATTGTCTAGTTTACATGATACTTTTAACATACATTTTCAAATTCCTATAAATGTGTTTTAGAAATTAATGAAAAAAAGTTTTAAGGGGTTTTCGAGGTAGCTGATCACGAATCCGGGCTCAGATCAGCGCTACCGTTCACTACATGAGCTGTACATGGACAAAGAATTGATAGGCTTACTGTACCAAGGTTGCCCTCATGGGCAAGATGCCAATGAGGATACCATCCATACAAATTTCAAATTTTTTTTTCATTAATTTCAAAAACACATTTATAGGCACCTGAAAATGTATGTTAAAAGTATCATGTAAACTAGACAAGTACCAAAAAATGATTAAGCTATATACAATACAACAACAAATATTTTTCTAATTTCATGTTTTAATTTTTTTATGAATTGAAAAACAATTTTTGTTCAAAATTTGTTGCTTTCCAAAGCCAAAAAATTTTTAAAAGTTTAATTATAATTTATATGCAAAAGAAATTTATATTTTTCATATTAATAAATTCATTCAAACCGGTATAACGAAACAGAAGAACATGGTGACCAGGTCCCTGACCATTCTCCGCTCGGCCTGTTGGTGTTGAACCTGTGGCTGGGCATATGCCTGCTGTTGTGGCAGTGGACCCTTCTCCATCATCGGACTGTTCGGCGACGGGTTGTTGGGCTGCTGAATGAGCACCGATGAGTCATAGGGAGGCGGCGGGGGGTAATTGCTTGATGGAATCTAAATTAATATTGTTTTTTTAAACTTTTTATTAGAGCTCTCGAGTTGGACCAAGGGTCCAGGTCTAGATCAAATATGAAAAAAAAAAGGTTTTTTTTTGGACTTGGATTTTCATGGATTTTTGTCCAGGAAAACCAGGTCAAACACATAATCCAAGTCCACCAGGTCCAAGCTTTTTTTTTCAAAATGTCGAGCTGTACTTTTTATACAAAAAATTAAAATAAAATAAATTAAATTGTTTTTTAAATTATTTTAATATACATATTGAAAATTTGGACAATGATAGATGTTAGTAGATCTTGGTTTTGTTGGGAAAAAAGCCTGGATATAGATTCTCTCTGGGTTTTCTGGATAAAACCCCAGAAGAATCCAGGCCCAGGAAAACCCAGATAAGGGGACCCAGGTCCTGGCCTTGAATATGATACCCAATCCGACTAATTTAAATCCAGCTCCATGAAAAATCCAGGGCCTTGACCCAGGTGCGGGCTTTGAATATGACATCTCTTCCGACCAATTTTGAACCCTGGACCCAAACTCGAACAAAATTTCTTTTATTTTGGTACTTTTTCACTTTACGCCACAAAATTTTTTAAATTTTTTTGGGATTTTCGGCGCCGCTGATCACGAATATGACATTCATTTTCACCCATTTCAAATCCCGGACCCGAATTTGAACAAAAGACGAAAATTAATTTTTCACCATAATTCACATTTATTGTCCAAAACCGATTCAAATAGACGGGAATATGTATAATAAAAAATAGAGATTCACGGCCATATATTGCATTTGAATGTTTTTGGACAACACATGTGAATTTTAGTGAAAAATTAATTTTCGACTTTTGTTCGAATTCGGGTCCGGGTTATGAATAGGTGGAAATAAATGTCATATTCGTGATCAGCGCCCCCGAAAACCCAAGAAAATACAAAAAAAAAATTAAAAAATTTATGTGGCATAAAGTGGTACCTTTATTTTTTCTACTTACATTCGTTTTAAAATCAAAAATATTTTTTTAAATTCAAAATATTTTTATTTTTATTTAATTTTTCATCAACAGCCCAACTCACTTCCATATTGTTGTTGTTTGTGCTTGGCTTGTGAATGATTGGTGGTGCCTTTGGGAAACGGACGAAATGAAAATATAAAAATGAATGGGGCGAAAACGCTGGCGGGGAAATAATTGGTGCACCAAAGTCATACACACATACAAACAGAGAGTGAGAGACAGAGAGAAATTCTTGTTTTTACTCTCTTTCTCTGTATGTGTGTCTGTTATGCATACACTCATTGTTTTTCCCTCATTTTCTCACTCAATTCTTTGTCCTACACTATTTCTTTTGCTTTTTCGTCAGGCCACTTACTATTTTCTCCACTTTTTCTCTCTACCAATTTTATGCATGTACTCATTGTTTTTCCCTCATTTGCACCGCTCACTTCTTGTCCAACACATTTCTTTGCTTTTTTCGTCAGGCCACTTAATATTTTTCTCTTCTTTTTTTCTCTCTATCAATTTCTCTCGGCACTTTCTCTTTTATCTTTTCCATTCTTTCTCTAATGTTTTTGCCTTTTGGCGTGTTTGTGCCGCCACTCTGCCGCTGGGGTGACTCATTTGTTATTTTGTATTATTGCGAAATGATGAATGGTAAGGAAACCCGCGGTGTGCCCGAAAACGCCGCGGGGGTGAAATTTTTGAATTTTTTTTGGAATGCTTTTCTAATTTGTTTTAATGGACCTCTTCTCAAGAAAAAAAACTCAGTAAAATAAATTCATTAATCAAAACAATATTTAAAAATTCTTTGCCCGATTTTTTGAAAATCCAATAGTTGGAACGTGATCTGGTTGGTTCGGGCCCAAAAATCACCGGTTAGAATTGTATTTTATTCGTTTAGACTTCAAAATATCATACGATTTATAACAAAAAAAAAACAGCAACAATTTTCAATGTCGTCTTTTTACGGAATTTTCTCGGTTTTTCTTTCCTTAGATAAGCAATTGATGTTTTCCCTGCAAATGCCGTCTCATATTCGTTGTATATCCAGGTGACATTTGAATTTCTTTGCCACATTCCGTGCATTTGGCTTTAGGAATATTTGGAATTTGTTCAAAATATGCCCACACTTCGGATGTCCGCCTTTTAGCTTTAAAAAAATATTTTTAAATTGTACTAGTTTTTAAAATTTTTTTCTCATTTACATACGGTTTTAAATTGTTTGTTTTAATGAGGACAGTTTTTTTGTCAAATTTAACAAAAAACAAAAAAAAAAAGTTTACATAAAAGAATATATGAAGAAAAATTTCGAGTTAAATGCATAAATATGTATAAAAAGAAGAAGCTGGAAATATGATTAAAAAAATAGATTTGGTCAATTTAATTATTTTTAAATGTTGAATGTTTTTAAATATAAAATTGAATTAAAAATAAAATCACTTTTGCGCGATAATCCGAATTTGTGCATCCATCTGTAAATTATTGTTGCACTGTAGACACCAAGTTTTTTTGAAATTTCATTCACATTTTTATATTTGCGTTTTCCATTTTCGTCCAATTCCTTTTGCATTGCAAAAAATTGGTGAACAATTGCAATTCGTCGATCATTTTGTATGTCTTTTTTCAAATCTTAAATTGGATTAAATAAACAAAATGCATTTATTAGATTTTTTTAAATTAAAAATTGTTTTACGTGATAATCCATATTTATCAATCCAATGGTAAATTCTTGAATGTGTTACACCAATAATTTTCGCAATTTCATTCACATTTTCATATTTTCGTTTTCCATTTTCGTCAAATTCATTTTGCATTTCAATAAATTGATGAACAATTTTGATTTTTTGTTCATTAGTTCTCAGTTTATACACAAAGCTCGGTGATTTTTCATCATTTTTTCTTCTAATTTTTAATATTTTGTTAATTATTTCCAAATTTTTCTCCTTTTTTTCTCCACATTCGTCATAAATTTCTTCAAGAAATTGATCAATTTGTTTTTGATCAGTTTTGATCGGAATCGACACAAAATCATCATCATTTTCCGATGGCAAAAAATTGTCTATGTTATCAACAGCAGCAGAACGATTAGAGGAGTCAATTAGCGAATCATTTTTTGTAGAAAATGATGGCATAAAGAGAAAAACAGAAGAAAATAAACTAATGAAGAGCTTCATCAGCATAAATCACAAGTTAATTAATTATCTAAATATTAATTATTAAATGTAATTCATCATTTTTTATAATTTACACTACGATTATTTATTTAAAATTATTTAACTTAGTCTCGATTGACTTACGTGCTTCAAATATTAATCGCAAAATATGCGAAAAAATACACCAAAAAATCGAAAAATATGCACATAAATTTTTCCAAATTAAGGTCAAAATTTTCTATTTCTTTAAATTTAAGCAAAAAATCTTTGTAATAATTATGGATTTTGAAGAAAAAAAAGCAACTAAAATATTTATTAATTTTTGAAGAAAATTGAATAAAAAATAGAAAAATTTCCATTTTGTGGGCTTAATTTTTATATAAATTTCAATTTTCCATTGTTACTTTTTTTCATTAATCAAAAAATCCCCAAAAAATTATTTATTTTTGTAAAGTTTCGGTCCTCAGTGGTCTAAAGGGCCGCTCTAAAAGAGGGGGCCGTTTGAATTGAGGACTTTGGGTCTATCGAATGAAAATTTGTTGCTTTAAGAGCAAAGTTATTAGCAAAATTTCTTTTATTATGGTTGTTTTTACAATAATGACATGACATAGCATCGATTTATTTATTTCCTTACATAAAATTTTAATCCACAAAAAAAACTTCCGGCTTTCACGATAAAAAGTCAACAACCCCAATATGTAAAAACCAGAAATATGTATTAAAACCCAAAATAAATACCAATTTTGAATCGAAAATTTTGCGCTTAGAATTTAATTCAAATATCATTTAAATGAATCTAAATAAATAAAAACATCAATATTTTTTTTCAGAATTTTGCTCTCTTATTTATTTGGGTTTTATATGAGTAATTGATGCTCCTTCTGTAAGTGCCGTCTCATATTCAATATCATTCGACCCGCCATTTTTGGAATTTCCTCGCCACATTTCTTGCATTTGGCACTTTGACTAATTGGCATTTGCTCGAAAAAGGACCATATGTCGGACTTATTAAACACCCCAGTTTCGTTTATCAAATCTAAAAATCAAATGCTATTTTATTCTGATTAAATTAGGGACCGGATTTAAATGGACCAAAAAAATCCAAAATCTGGATTACCTATATAATATGGACGAAAAATCGCAAAATCTGGACGAAACTTGGACAAAAAGTATGAAAATATGGACAAAAAAATTTCTGAATAATTGTTAGAATTGCAGAAAAAAAAATTCGTGAATCCATAAAAATTGCAAAAATTGGTAAATTTTTTGCAATAAATTCATTTTATCCAGAATTTTTGTTTTGGCACAATTTTTGGTATTTTTTCCAAAATTTTCCGTCTTTAGGTTTTTCGCCCTGGATTAGAAATTAGCCAAAATAGATGTCAGTTTTATGATCATGGACCCCAAAACCACTAAAAAATATACAAAATGAATTTATTTAAATTAAAAATAAGTTTTTACGCGATAATCCGAATTTGTGCATCCATCTGTAAATTATTGTTGCACTGTAGACACCAAGTTTTTTTGAAATTTCATTCACATTTTGATATTTTGGTTGTCCATTTTCGTCCAATTCCTTTTGCATTGCAAAAAATTGGTGAACAATTGCAATTCGTCGATCATTTTGTATGTCTTTTTTCAAATCTTAAATTGGATTAAATAAACAAAATGCATTTATTAGATTTTTTTAAATTAAAAATTGTTTTACGTGATAATCCATATTTATCAATCCAATGGTAAATTCTTGAATGTGTTACACCAATAATTTTCGCAATTTCATTCACATTTTCATATTTTCGTTTTCCATTTTCGTCAAATTCATTTTGCATTTCAATAAATTGATGAACAATTTTGATTTTTTGTTCATCTTCCTCTGTTTTCAATGATTTTTTATCATTTTTTCTTCTAATTTTTAATATTTTGTTAATTATTTCCAAATTTTTCTCCTTTTTTTCTCCACATTCGTCATAAATTTCTTCAAGAAATTGATCAATTTGTTTTTGATCAGTTTTGATCGGAATCGACACAAAAGCATCATCATTTTCCGATGGCAAAACATTGCCCAAATTAGCATCATCATCAGAACGATTAGAGGAGTCAATTAGCGAATCAGTTTCAGTATTTGTCAACAATTTTGTAGAAAATGATGGCATAAAGAGAAAAACAGAAGAAAATAAACTAATGAAGAGCTTCATCAGCATAAATCACAAGTTAATTACTTCTAAATGTGTAATTGTTGACATTATATTACCATTATCTTATTAGAAAATTATTCAACTTAATCTCAATTGACTCTCAGAAACTTCCCTAGTAATTAGTAAAATGAACAAAGAATTTATATTCATATTATTAAAGAAAGAACTCAAATAAATAAAGTAACGTAATAATGAAAATTTATATATTTTTTATTAATTATGTTAAATTGTTGGCCAATACATTCTACATTAAGCAATGAATATGCCCATAAAAGCCTTATAATATGCAAATGAATAAAATAAATATAAAATATTCATCAAAATATCAATATATGCAAAAAAAAACATTAATTTAATAAAAAAATTTTATCAAAATTAAATGACATTATGGAGATGACTAGAGTTTCCATTTTTATTAACAATTTTATGTAGCAAACCAATAAAACTTAGTCAAAAAACTTAATTTTACTTATATTTCAATTGTAAATGAAATTATTAAAAATTTTAAATTTTTTTTTTGAATAAGGACAATTTTTAAACCCAAAAATAGGCAAAAATAGGTATTATTAAACTGGGTCCAGAGGCTCAAAAACAAGATAAAAAAGAACACATTCTTTGGTTTTTAAAATTTTTCTTTACCCTTTTCCGTTTTTTAAAAAATTTATTTATTTATTTTATTTTTTTTTTTGTTATATTAATCATTTGGCCAATCCCTCCGCTTTCGGCGGGTGCATTTTTCCACTAAAAAGCTGTCAAATGAGTGCAAGGAATCTGGCCCAAAATTTTCTGCTTCGTCCAAACACAGTGAGTGGAGTGAGTGATTGAACAATTGGCGTTTTCGTATATTTTTTTACGACCGACAAAAAAAAAAATTCTTTTGGCATAATGTATGGCGGCGGCGGTGGCGGCGGCCATGCTCTTCAGATACTTTGTGTGATCAGATGGCTGCTGATCACACAAATAATAAATAAATAAAAAAGCATACCTATGGTCAAAACAGAATCACATTTTTTTTTTTTGAAATTTTTTCGTTTGAATTTCGGCTATAACAGATGGCCAAACGGCGCCAAATGGGCGGCGGCCCAAATGCTTGTGGCCAGTCAGCCAGCAACCAATCGCCGCCGTAAATCAAACAGGCGCGCCATATGTTTAATCTTTTTTTTTCTCTTTAAAATTTCATCATTTGCTGAGCAAACATATCGCATTTACTATCTTCAATTCAATCACTCAAAATTTATTTTTGGTAAATAAATAAATATTTGTTTAAATTAAAATTTGATTTTTTTTCGGTTTTTTTGGCATTTCTGATATTTTATTTAATAATTTTTATCGGACCACTTGTCCGGTCTCGGAATGATTTCAACAAATTTATAAATAAATTATTACAAATTAAACAGTCATGTCAAAAAAGTGTTGTTTAATCCTCTTTTTAGGCTGATAAAAAAAGATCTTTTACATCAACTTGATCAGATTACCCTTAATAAAATCAATTATTCAATTCAAAAAATCATTAAAAACAAATTCTTTTAAATAAATTTTGTAATATTATTTTAATTATTAAATTATCATATTTTTTAAATCTTAAAATTAATCTCAGCAGTGAATTTTATAGTCCATTGCTTGTTAAAATGCCGCCGTCTGATCTCAACGCGTCAATTGCTAAAGTGCAAAATGATTTTGCACTCAAATTGTTGCGCGAATTTGCCGCGTTTTACGGCAGCGCTTCCGCGTGCATTTCACCTCCGGCTGTTGCGGTAACACTTGCGCTGACGCTGTCCGGTGCCAAAGACAAAACGTCGGACCAATTAAGCCAAGTGTTGGCAAAAGGTGCCATAAAATGCGACCCAATGGCATTTAGTCACATGCATTTTTGGAAAATTTAAAATTTGAAAACCTCAAAATTAGCTTTTTGGGATTTTAATTTTTGAATGACTAATCGCATTAATATATTTTTGACTAATTTTTTCCGAAGCTTTATTGTATATATCTTTGTATATTTGAAAAAGCTCATTTACTTCTTTTTTTTATTGCATAAACTAACAGGAAAAAGTCTTTATCTGTTTTAAATCTGCTTGGTGATGATGTGTGCTGGCCAAAAAAATTTTTACTCAAAAATATAAAAATTCATTAAAAATTTACAAAAATATCAAAAGCTCATTAAATTTAGCCCCAAAAATTTGAAAAAATTATTAAATAAACAAAATTTAGGAACGCCAAAATACCGCATTTTGCCCCATTTTGGCGCCCTTTTGAATTTGCTGCATGGAGGGGGCAAAAAATATGCCAAATTTACTGTCGAATCGGTGTGCAAATTGTGCTTGAAGTCGGACATTGCGTTGTCAGATGCGTTCAAGGCTTCTCTTGACAAATATTTTGGTGCTCACCTTGAATTGGTTGATTTTGGTGAGAACATGAAGCAAGTGTTGGCCACAACAGCAAAGGCAAATTGAATTTGTGCATTTTTAAAATTTATTTTAATGAAAAAAAAATGTGCAATTAAATTTTTATATCGCATTTATTTAAATTTGAAAATGAATTTATGATTTTTAAAATTTATTTTAATTAATAATGTAAAATATTTTTGTATCTTTTTAATATTTCATTTATTTAAATTTCTTTTAAAGAATTTATAATAAAATTTAAAAAAATATTAATGTATTTATATCTTTATAAAAAAATTAGTACCAAAAATAAATTTATAAAATAATTTTACATAATTATAAAAAAAATTGAAAATTAAAAAAAAAACTTTCTATTAAATTTAATTTTGGTGTAGAAAACGAAAATTGAAAAAAATCTTTACGATAATATATAAAAATGAGATTTTTTAATATACAAAATTTTATTTTAAATAATCCCAAACAATGATGCAAAATATTTGTCAAGATCAACAAAATTGTGGTTGATGCTTCTCATGGAGCAGTCAAAGAAATTCTGAAGCCGGAATTATTCAATGCTCAAACAAAGTAATTTAAAATATTTTAAATTTAATTAAATTTTTTAAATTTTCTTTATTTATTTTAAGCCTCCTTCTGTTGAGCGCATTTTATTTCAAAGGCAAATGGGCAGAAAAATTTGATCCGGATTTAACACAGAAAAGGGCATTTTTTGTTGGACCAACAGATCAAAAAGAGGTCGTCGTTAATCATTGTAAATATAATTGCTAATAATTTTTAAACTTTATTGTAGGTTTATATGATGCAAAAGACGCATTTCTTTGATTATTATGACGACAATTCGGTAAATTTATTAATTTTTTTTTTAATTAAAAATTGATAATAAAGAATTTCTATTTAACTATATTTTTATTTAATATCAAAAAATAAGTTTTATATTAACAATATTTTTCCATTTTAATTATAATTAAAATACAAAATTAAATTTGTCTTTCTTTACATTAATTAAATTGATCAAAATATGTAAATAATTTTATTAAATTTAAATAAATTAAACAGGTATACAAAAACAAATCTGATTATAAAGAGAAAATTTCTGTTTTTAAGGTCCAACTCTTGGCAATGCAATGTGATGAAGCATCAATGTACTTAGCTTTGTCCAAGGAGCGTTTTGGGCTTGCAAATTTTCTGGCAAATTTAACCGTCGATTCTCTGTTCGAAATGGCGCAAAAATGTCGAAAAGTCAAATTGAATGTGAGTTTAATTCTTTTAAATTTAAAATATTTGAATTAAATAATTTATTAAAAATTTATTTTAGGTGGCAGTCCCAAAAATCAAATTAGAACAAACTATTGAATTGAATGAACCGTTAAAAAAGTTGGGGCTTGTAAATGTTTTTGAAAATGCAAATTTCCAAGCAATTGCTGCTGATGTGCCATCATTATCTGTTTCAAAAGTGCTACAAAAAGCTGTGCTTGAAGTAAATTTGTTAAATTAATAAAAATGTTCTTATAAAGTTTTGAAATTAAATTAAAGTATTCATTAAAATTCATTTTTAATTGTTTTTAAAATGACCTTTTCCTTTTTGTTTTCATTGCTATTATTAAAAAAAATAAAATTTATTTTATTAATAATATGTTAAAATTAAAAAAAGTGAAATAATTTCTTTATTTATTTACTTAGATTTAATAAAATAATTAAAATTTTAAATAAAAAAATTTAAAAAAAAACATATATTGAAAATTAATTTCTTTATTTGTTTATTTATAACTTTAATATAGCCAAAATCTAAAAATATGTAAAATTTATTTATGTAAGTTTTAATTATTTTTTTATTTTAGATTGATGAACAGGGTGGACATGACGACTCAATGTCTGAGGCCGGACTCATTTCCCCAACTTCGCCACCATTGAAATTTGTGGCCGATCATCCATTTGCCATTTTTGTTGTGTCACAAACCCAACAGACCATTGTTTTGACTGGCATTTACCAAGGATAATTGTTGCCTTATGTTGAAAACTATTAATTAATAATAATATTAATTTCGCATTTTAAATGTTTTATTATTTTATTTTTTTTGCTTTTGTAAATGTTAATAAAAATATTTCTTCTTGTAAATTAATCAATAAAATCTGCGTTTTATATAATTTCAATGTTAATTTAAACTAAATTTAATTTCAAAAAATTTAAAAAATTGCAAGAAAACGATTATTTGATAAGAATTAAAACTTGAAAGATTTTTTTTTCTCAAAATTTTCATTAATAAACTCTCCCACATTGCCATATATTAAACCCATATAAAAAACATCTTCATGACCAATTATTATTATTAGAGTTGAGCGGGACCGGGAATTTTGGGCAAACCCGGGACCGGGACCTTTTCGGGTTGAAAAACCGGGAATTTTTTCCTGGGAAAACCGGAAAAAACCGGGACTAGTCCCGGTCCCGGTCAAAACCGGGACTTTGGTACTCAGTTGTACTCAGTTGTCCGTGTTCAGGCCCCGGTCCCGCCCAACTCTAATTATTATCATCATCTTCATTATTTCTACATACACAATTAGGTAATTCCATTTAAACATGCTGCATCAAATTCAATTAAATTAAAAAGCCAAGCATCACAAGAATAAAAGCATTTAGTGTAGGCTACCTATTTTGAATTTTTTTTTTTTTTTGCTAGAAAAGGCCAAATTTTACAAAATTTTTCATCGTCCATTTTTGTGCCAGTCGCGCCATGCTTCTGCCCGCTCATTTGCGGCCAGTCGGCGCCACCGCCGCCGGCGCTTGTGCCCCGTTGTTAGCACCACACGGAAGCGCGTGCGCTTCTTGCGCCTTCTGCTTCACATATGACATCATCATGTCGCAGGCGTCGCCCGGTGTTGCCGCCGGCGCCGCCTGTTGTTGTTGACCAGCACCAATCGCCGCAGGGGCCATCATCATGCCACCGCCGTTGCCCATGGGATTGTTTTGGTTGGCAAATGCAGCAGCACCACCATTTGCGCCTGCTAATTCAAATGAAATTTTCAAAATTAAAAGAAAAGTAGCATGGGCCGAGGGGAGGTCAGAAATTTTCCTTTACGAAATACCCACCCCCTCGCCTCAGAGGCCAAAATTTCTACGAAATTTAAAAAACTAAATAGAATTTAAAAATGTTAACAAATATACCATAAAAAATTTTTTGTCAATCAATAACAGTGCTTTTTCGATTTTCCCCGAAAATTATACGAAAAGCCTCGGACCCCCCCTCCCCCCGTACGATTTACGAAATTTATCCCCCAACCCGCTTCCTTATCCATCTATGTCTCCAAGTGCCCAACCCTCCTTTGATCAATCGTTATATAAAAAATTCGTACAGTATGTCACTAAAAAACAGAAATCTCAGATTGGAATTGGCCAAAGAATTTTTAATTCTTTGTCAACACATGTAATACTACTGTACACGTTACCGTACATTTATTATAAATTTTTAAAAATTATATACCATCAGCAGCAGGTCCACCTTGGCCATGTTTGAACATTCCGAATGGCTCCATGCCTGTGCCAATCTGTTGGGCACTGCACGCATGCAAATTCTTGTTGTCCTCCGCTGACAACTGATGGTGCATATTCACGCCTTGGTTGCACATGTCCCTTGGGGTCATTGACGTGAAATCGGAACTCTAATTAGGGAAAATTGAGACTAATTAATGAATTGATGACAATTATTTATTTAATTGATTTAACCGAAAATTGTTGCACAATTTGTTGTGCAGTTTGATTCTGAACTCGCCCTGCAAAACAGGTTGCCAAGCATGACTTCATCTCCTTCACTTTGTTCCACATTGCTTGCATTGCATTCTATTGTAATAAAAATAATTAATTTTATTGAAATTTTTTATATTTTAAATAAATTTATTTTCGGAAGTGCGAAATATACCATTTTATTAAAATTAATGATTAATTCTTGTGTTGTAGCATTTCTTTTAATTTTAGTCAAAATTGAATGAGTGAAATTTAAATAAAGTACCTCATTTTTCTTAATAATTTAAAATTCAAACTTTTTTCCTCGGCTTCACCTTTCGACAGAAGTGGGACCCAATTTTCATTGAATTTTTAAAAAAAATTTAACCCATTATCCACTAATTATCATTTTTTTCTCGAAATTCATGAACTTATTTCCCGAATAAAGTTGCAAATCAGTTAAACTAACCAAAGCATCTGGGTATTGGGCCAATGCTTGTTTTTCCGCCTCTTCGACGCTTGAAAACGGCAAATTGTTGATCAACATGTTGGTGCAAGCATTCACCACCTGTTGTTTGACATCACAAGGCACTGATTGCATGGAATTCTTCATCTGATCACGCAAACCTTTTTTGGTGTAAAATAATTTTTTAATTTTTTTTTGGATTTAAATTTAAAAATATTTTTGGATAAACGCCCGATGTCCTGGCCAGCAGGTGGGAGCGAAGGTCAACCCTCATTTGTATTTTTTTTTAAATTTTTTCTTTTTGATCAACACGAAGTTAGTCATTCATTAAGAAAGCGTTATAATTCGAATTTTCGACCTAAAAATCAACAAACAAATGCAATAAAAATTGAAAACAAATTTCATTAAAATTTGATTTTCAATCTAAAAACACACACAAAAGGTAATTATAATTCATATTTCCATCCTAACGATCGACAAAAAATGTATTCCATAAGATTCAATTTTCTGTCTAAAAATCAACAAACAAAAATGTAACCAAATCATTTTTTATTAGCCAAAGGCATAATTAATGCTCAATTTAGAGTCTCTTTCCGATCAATCCTTGAATCAGAGTCTAGAATGGTCTCGAGATACCCAAAGAAATTACGAAAAAAACCGATTTTCATGGAAATTTTAATAAAATTCACTTTTATACTTACTGGCAAGGTCTGTTTGCGAACACTGCTGTTGTGGCCATGCCATGTGAATGCTGAGAAGCAACAAAACCGCCAAAAGCGCGCGTTTTTTAATGACGCACATTTTTTAATTTATAAATTATTATTAAATGTTTATTAAATGAAACTGGAACACAATTTAATAATAATCACAATGTTTCACGCCTTTTATATCGTCGGACGGTAAAATAGCGGATCAAAGGCCATTAGACAGGAAATAATTGGCTATTAATGCCCATAAAACAAAAGTACATTTTCATAATTTGGGTGGGAAATGGTTGAGTACAGAAAAGTAGACAAATTCCCACAGATTACCAATTAGATTTTTTTTAATTTAATGGCAGCCGCATGATGAGGAAGAAAACAAAATTTTATGTCACATGATTAAAATTTTTATTTAATTTAAAAAGTGGAAATAATTCAGGCTATGCTAATTATATTTTTTTTTATATAGCTACCTTATAAGTGAATGGATGTAATATATCCTAAAATTAATGTTTTTGGTGGCGGAAAAAAAGTGCACACGACATTTTAATTGAAGACATAAAATAAATGATAAAGAAATTGTTGGATAATTAATTTTTATTTAATAATGTAATTGGCTATGAAATCCAAAATTTATTTAATTTTATACTATGAAATATTCTTTTGAACGTAATAATTTAGAATAATTTCGGATCATTTTTTAAATTTTTATTTGAAAATTCATATGCCAATTATCTAAATACAGTGTGATTGATATCCATCCATATAAATTAAGTCTTTAAAATGCATTTCTCTGGTGGTATGCAATATATCTGCACATCCGTGTCAGGGGACAATTCCATGTCAAAACTTTTCGCCTAAAACAATTATAATAAAAGGGATGTAAAAGCGAATTTTTATGGACCCCAAAAATCACCCAAAATCGGTTAGGATTTAGCGCCAAATAAAAAGAGGGGAAAAGGGCTCCATTCATCAATATCATCAAAAGCAATGTGGTATTCGTTTGTTATGTTTATAGCTCGAATACCGTAAGGTGCTGGGTTACAGTATGCATTTGATTACCATATTGTATTGGATTATAGAAAAGTATTCGATTACCGTAATATGATGGATTACAAATATGTATTTGATTACTTGATGTATGCAATAAATTTACCATCCTGTATTGCATTACAGTAATGTGTACTCAATTACCGTAATGTATTGGATGTCTTCAAACGGCACCAATTCTGCTGGACAGCACGTAAGCACAGTGCCATTTATGTCTTTTGTAATGTGTTGACCGTTCAGTCGAAATTCTACGCCAATCTTTCCGTTTCTCGAATCCATCGTGATCTTGAATTTGAGTTGAATCTGTTTGTCCAGTGGTTCATGATCATCAGCCGCTTTATGATTGGCGCGCTGATTAGCCGAATTTTGTGTCACCATATTGGGATGATGTTCGTCGATTACGGTGCCCAGAGTATATTTTACTTTCATCCGCCATTCGTTCTTCTACAATTCAGAATATTACATGGGCAAAAAATTTAAGAAAAATTGAATTTAATTTAGTGCCCTTAAGTCTAAAATTTTTTAATTAATTTTTAAAACTAAAAGTTTTTTAAAATGCGTTTTTTTCAATTCTCGTTGTTTTGTTTATTGCTAGGGCCTCTATTTCTAGTAAAAAGTATAATCTAAAAAAAGCAAATTATGACCAAAAGCGGGAAACTATGCTCTAAAAAGTCACAAATTTATGTCTGCAAAATGGTTGATTTTTTCGAAGTTTTTTTTTATTATCATTTTTAGTCCATTCACCAATTTCATGGAAAAAATAAATAATTTCAATTTAAATTTTAACCTAACTTATTTTTTTGCTGTTAGAAAAAGGAATCAAAATTATAAGGAATTTTACAAAAAATAAATTTTTCAAAATTTCGAACCATTATTATGGGTGAATTGCTTTTTTGTTAAGGAAATTTGTGCAAAACGCCAAAATAGGTGAAAATAAAATTTTAAAATATACTTTTTTTAAAAATTTAAAATACAGCCTAAAAAATAGAACATAAAAAGAAATGAAAAACAATTATATTCTTATCACTTTCACCACTTACATCTGGATCTATAAAACTGAACCACAGCAATTTACCGCCGAGCAAAGTGATGTGATTGACCGTCGTGCCGACTCAAAATAAATTATTTTATGATTAAAACATTATAAATAAAAAAATAATTAATTTTTCCCCTAATTTTTGGACAAAAATTTTAATTTGGCTCTAATTCCACAAAGCTATCTATCTATGTATGGCATGCCCTTCTAATATTCATTGTTGGCACCACTCACAAATATGATGAAATTCGAGGCCCTGTTTGAAAAAGTTGATGTGAATCTTGGAACTGGTGTTCAGCTGCTTGGCCAACAGCAAATTCACAAAAACAAAAAATGTGCCAGTTTTGATTGCTTGATTGATTTTCAAGTATTTGATGCGTGTCCATTCAATTCGTTTTAATTTCATTTTTGATGTGTCCTCATTCGAAACTAAACAATGACATGAAAAATGCAAAAATTATTGAAAAAATGCGCTTTTTTAAATAAATTCATTAAAATTCTCAAATTTCCCAGCCCCCCCCCCCGGGCGGTGCCGGTAGAGAATTTTTTTTTCAAACTCCACAAAAATTGTTTAAAATTGCAATTTAAAATTTATTTTCCAACAATTTTCTTTCGGTTTTTGGGTGGGTCGGCGGCACTCTGTCGGTGCATAAAATGAATATTTTTGTCTAAATTATTAATTGATTTTTGGGATGGGCAATTTATTTTATGCTCCAAACATTAAGATGATTTTAAGCAGGGCTCCCAAGTGTCCTTAAAAATGCAAAAATTAAAGATGGTGTCTACAAAAACCTCTAATCGTCCTCAAAAAATTTACTCGAAATTGCATAATTTGGACATTTTTTTGTGAAAATCTGTTAACCAATCACACCAAAATCTACAAAAAATTTTCCCCGGCGGCGCCTATCGGCACCGCCGGACTCCAATACTCTATCTTTTGGAAAAGTATGCCGCAAAAAAGCAGTTTGAAAAGCAAAAAAGCTCATTCCAATCGTAAATTGGATCCGATCGGTTGATAATGCTTTTTAACTGTTTTACAAGGTAAAAAGTAATTTAAAAAAATCTTATTTTTGGGGTCAAATTCTTAGTTTTAGCATCGTTTGTCCTTTTTTTTTTAAAAAAAAACTTGGGAGCCCTGGTTTTAAGCAAAAAAAAAGAAAGAAAGAAAGAAAAGCCACCTGTTTCATTTGCATCAGTTGGATCAGCTTGATGTACCGTAATATCATTTACAGTAAGCATAGCATTGGGAACAATCTGTGAGTGCAGATAACGTAAAAAAATTGTCTTTTTTCCATCAAAAAATTTAAAAAATGGATAAATTTACCACTTGAACATGGTCAATGGTCCATGGCCGCATTTCCCAACCTGGGTACATTGTCCAATAATATGGACACAGTTTAATGTAGCTATTATCATGAAATGATATTCGGCCATAGAATCCGTTCTCCGCCATCAAAATTTGCAGTGATAAAGGTTTATTTGATGATATCCCCAATGAATTGTTTTGGATTGGCCCTTTCTCGATTTTCTCCTTAAAAATGAAAATTTATTTTTTTATTAAGTCAAAGATTGCTCTGCTGCTGTCATTATTTCACAGGTCTTTTACCCAATCCTCTTGTTTTTTCTTTTGTTTTTTTTTTTTAAATTTTTCGAAAAAACAGTAATATATCATTTAAAAAATCGCTGAAAACTTTCAAAAATTTTTTTCATAAATTTTCATTAAAAAAATTTTTTTAAGATTCTGTTTGAAATTTTTTTTTTGAAATTTCTGCGGAGAGATTTTGTCCCTTCCCCGTTGAATCATAAACCTTTTTTTTCAAATTATAATATTTGTCATTATTTTCGCTTATCTTCCCTATTTTTCTTTGTTTCTTTGATTTTAAGATATATTTAAAAATAATTTTTAGCCTTTTAATTCATAACTTATCCGGCGACGTTTTGTCCAATCCGACCGGCACAGCCGACCCAAAATAACCAACCTCCTTTTTTTTTTACAAAATGTCCTTATTTTTGACCAAAAAATCTTATTTTTCGCTTATGAATTTCGTATTTTAACTTCGATTCTATCCATTATCTTTAATTATTTTTATATGTAATTAAACAAAAAAATTATTGGTTAACCATGCTCGGCTTGTGTTCACAGAAAAACTGTTTGCCATTTCCTCCAGCATCAACTTTGAACTCCATTTTGGCAATAATATGGTCTTAAAATTTACAAATATTTCAAATTAAATGTTATAATGAAGAGACACTTATTAATATAAAATTAAATATATGACAAAACTTTACAATTTTTGCTGCATTCCGGTGGGCCGTGCAACAATTTGACAACAATTGTTTCGTTGGCCTTTTGCTTATAATTACTAATAACAATTAGGTCGCCGAAATTTAAAAATTCTTTCACTGCCAAAATAATTTGTTCTCCCTTTTTTACCTAGAAAATAAAAAAATAAAATAAAATAAAAAAGAATTATTTATACTTACAATTGGTGGTGGCACATTCAGCTTTGGCGAATCTAATAAAATGGCATCACCAGTGACCTAAATTAATTGATTACAAATATATAATAACAGAATGAAAAATCACCTAATGAATTATCAAAATAATAAAAAAAAAAATTAAACTAATTAATAAATTAAATATAATAATAACAATAGTTAAATATTTAATATTATTAGAACGCTAACTAATTTACTGGTTATAATTTGATAAATACTAGAATATAAAAAAAATCAACATTTTCAATTTTGTAAAACAATAAAAATAAAATAAAATAATTAAAATAAATAATCTAATTAATTAATTGGCAGACTAATTTACTTGATTAATTAAATTTAAAAAATAATAATAATAAATATTTATTACCTTAACATATTTAATATGACAGAATGGTATGTCATCAGTGTAATTTTGTAAAATGTGTTCTCCATTAAACATAATCACATCAGTGAAGTTAAAAAAAAATTCAAATACGTTGCTATTTGTTAGTCTGAATTATCTTTGTATTTCTTCCACTTTATATGTTTCCAATGTACTTAATTATTAGTATTTAATTAATAAATATAAAAATTAAATATTACATAAGAAGCAGTGATTTCAATTGTCTCAAAATTCTCAATTTCGATGTTCAATTCCGTCTGATCAATTACATCACCTAAAATTATTTTTTTAAATCGACTATTTTAATTTTATTTTTGATTATAAATTTAATAAAAATTTATTTAAATATATTTATGCTTTTCTTACTGCTTTTCCCATCTGTAAATGTTATGTTCACTGTGTTATGCGTTTCATTAAGCAGTTGAACACGGAAAAAGAATGTTGAATTCACTCGAAAACCATCAATTTTCTGTGAAAATGGAAGTGGCACAGATAGGTTGAACTAAGGAAATTAATAATTTAATAATAATTTTAATTAATTTTTATCGTTTCTTACATTTTCATTTTCAATACCGTAGTCATCCAATTCAGGCCCATAAAGCAATAACACCTGGCCGTTAAGCTTCAAAATAAAAAATAAATTATATAATATTATATGTAAGGAAAAAATCTATTATCAAATTTCTGCTCAATTTTCTTAGTCCCAATTTAAATTCTCGTCTTTTTCCTAATCTATGCAGAAAAATTGACAGATTTTGAAAAAAATAATTAAAAATTTCCAAAAATCTTAAAAAATTTAGACAAAATAGATTTTATTTGGGAACTTGATCAAAAATTTGGGAAGACTCGCTCCACCTTAATGAAATTTAAAAAAAGTAATAGCTGGGAAAAATTTAAAAAATAATTTTTAAAAATTTTCTTATTTTCTTTTTGACATAAGGAGGCAATAACGAAACTCCAACTTAGAAAAAAAAATTCGTAGTTTGAGAAAAAAAAACTATTTTTAAAATTCTGACGAATTCAATTCAAAATTAAATTTTCGGAATCGGCTCAAACCAATAAAATGTATGGATTTCTTTTTCACTCACCCTAATTGCCGTGATGTTTTTCCATGCCGCCGCGTGCCACCATTCGTTTGGCCAAAACACTTCGCCAAACTGCACACCGTTCACCATCATAGCATACCAATGCTTCAGCAGGAAAATGTCAAAACGCAATTGTTGCGTTCCGTTCGGCATCTGAGTTCCATTGACCACCACCGATGTGTTAATCTACATTAATTAATTACATAATTATTTTTTATTTATATTTATTAAATTTACCCCGGGAAATGACACTTTCATGTCGTCGATTGTTCCAATTGTGAAATTCATCATTATCATTGTGAGGTTTGTACCTGCAAAAATTTTGTTTAAATGAATGTCCAATGTTCAACGGGTCATTAATCCATATAATTCATCTTCACATACGGGATTACTAAATGATTTAGTACAATATGGATCAGTAATTTTATTAATTATTTATTCCATTCCCACCCATACACAGTCATTAATCCAAATACTGATTTAGTTACTTGTGCCTAATTGATCTAACCAAAATTTAATCAGGCCAACATTGACTGTCTTCACACCTCCTATATAAATGATTAATTCCAATACCAATCATTAGCCACCCTAATTGTTTTGCCTCCTTCCCCCATTCAACGGTCATTAAATACAAATATAATTGATTTAATCAAAATTTAATTTGTCAGCTCACACCTTTTTCGCCTTGTAATAATTCCACTGTGAAATTTTGCCATTTTTCATCCGTCAGCACAGTGAACACAAGATCAGCCTGCAAATGTTGCGCGTCCAATTGGCCAAGTTCAAAAGTTTCGTCCATTTGCTTCATCGGGCATTGCGATGAGCCGGCCGATGGCACAATCGGCTCAATTGGGTCATTCTCATCGGTTGGCCGGGTGAACTTTTTTTAATATATAAATTATAGAAAATTCAAATAAAGGTACAGTACCCAAGCGTCCATCGTACAAGAGCAGTTACGGTAGACGTACAGACTCACAAACTCTTCGGCCATCCATGGCAACATGTCCATGCCAAGCAACCAAAGTCCGACATGTTGTTCCAAGAATGGTCCATAGCCCATTTGCTTGGCGTACTGTTCAGCCAAATCAAATTCTTCGTCATGAAATGGTTGTCCTAAATTTAAAAATATATTTAAATATATTTTTTAAATTTAAATACCAAAATGAGTTGTGACCCAAGTGAACATTGAAACTCTGGTGCCAAAGTTAAGCGAAAGTTGACGAGTCATTGGCTCAAAGGAGTAACTTAAATTTAAAAATGCTATTAATTAACCCTAATTACCCAAAATTTCTACCTCCGATTTGTCAATGAAGTCTCCAGGATCATTTCTCGTGCCGAAAGCGGATTTGATGAGTTTGTCAGTTTCGTGTACACTTTGATGCCACGCCATTGTTTTGGGTTTGAAATGCCAACAAATTGTTCCGTTTTTTGGGCGCACTCCAATGAAAGAGAATCGTTCGAAAATTAAAAAATTTTAAATAAATTTTTTAATTAAAATTCCCATTACTTCTTTGTTGCCGACTTGGAATGTCCGTTTCAATCTGAAATCGGACATCTTTTTGAACTCGTTGATCATATGATTGCGCATCAATGTGCCCGGGTAGCAGATCAGTAAGCTAAATGGCATTTAAAAATTTAATTAGGCCTAATTTGTAATTATTATGATTTCTTCAAAAATTTACCCCTCATCACAGTGTCCACCTCGATGCTTCATCATAAAATACAGACCAAAGTTCCGGGATTCAACCTTCGGGTCATGAGTGATGCTGTGGTACGGCTTGCATTGGTCAAACGCAAAGTATGGCACGGAAAATTTTCCAATTTTTCCACCCGTTAAGAGAAAGCTAAAATTTTAAAATATTTGAAAATTAAATAAACATTTTTTAATTTTACGGTTCGGTGACGTATGCTTTGTCTAAGCTGTGAAGAAATGGTAGGAATCCGAAGAAGACAGCCAAGAAAAGCAGAATGACCATGCTCATTTTGGCCTGTTAAAATGAATATATGTTTACTATATTTTATTTAAAAACTAATACAGTGTATTCTCTAATTATCCCCCCGTCTCCAATTATCCCCACCCTTTCTGAGGAGGTTTAAAAATAATCTCCCAATCTCCATTTATCCCCCGGGGGATAAATGGAATTTTATTTTTTGAAAAATCTTTTTAACGTTTTAATAAAAATTAATTAATTCAAAATTGAAATTCGTTTCAATTTTTATAAACATGAAAAAATAATACAGAAAAATTTTTCCACTAAATCACTCAGTCAAAAAATAATCGCCTGTCTTTATTTATCCCCCGAATCTAATTATTCCCCCCCTTTCTGAGGAGGTTAAAAAATAATTCAACCGGGGGGATAATTAGAGAATATACGGTAAATACTTTTTATTTAATAAAATATTTAATTTATTATTAATTTTTATTGCACATTTAATAAATAATTTTCTATTTGTACATTATTCGAATAAATGCACGGATCCATCAATTAACTAATGGAATAAAATGGTAATTCAGTTTTCGTTTGGCTAACAACAAATATTTATGAAGAGCAAAAAAAAAAAAAGTCGTGTCCTTTTCCAAGCGAAAAATAATGGACTGTTTTTTGGATGATTCACTGTTAAAATGGGAAAATAAATAAAATAATTTGTACAAAATCGTAAAGTCAAAAAAGGATGATTTAACCTTAATCGAAAAATGGTATTTTCACGAAGAAATAATTGGATTAGAGACAAATTTTATAAAAAAGTATTATAAAAATTGTTTTTTATTTATTATTTTTATAAATTTCCATTCTTCTGATCAATATGATTTGCAAATTTTTTTGCTTCGTATTTCAGACACAAACAATGAAAATAATTTTTATTTAATATTTTATAAATTTATATTTTCCTAGACAAGTGATGATTTAAGCTTAATCGAAAAATGGCATTTTCAGGAAAAAAACTGAAAATAAGGATCAATTACTTTAAAAAAAAATTAAAAAAGTATTAACTTTAAAATAATTTTATAAATGCCTGGGCTTTTTGAAAAAGTCAGGATCATAATTGTAATACTAAGCTAACCTAAATAACAACCATAACAAATTTAGCACATTTTATTAAATGAAAGCCAAAATAAAAGTGCAAACGAATTTGGAAAATTTAATCATTTAAATCAGCTAAAAGTTGCAGCAATTACAAGCTGGAATTCCCCAACAACATCTTCAAGAAGGTGTATCAATTAACATTCCAAGTAAAAATTTGGATTCCCTGATGATCTGCAACTTTATACTGGCCAGTCATTTGACCAAGAAGTAATTACAGTAAGCGGTGCTGTCGATGATAAACAAGCGCCAAAAGTTACGGTATTGAAAGTGAAATCAGTGCTGAGCAAGAAGGAATGCCGAAAAGAAGAATACGACGGAAGAAGATTACATAATACGTAGCAATTGAAAAGAATGTTTTAGACATCATTGGATCTACATACATATGTTAAATTTCGAATATTGTCATGTGAATAAATACAATTAAGTATTTCTTGGTTAAAACAAGGGTTGAATGGGATTGTAGCCGATCAAAACAAGGTTTTTTTTATTCCACGGTACGAACACTCTAACACAACCAAAATGGATAAAATTTTACACAAAAAACCATTGCACATTATGTTGATGTTAATAAAAACAAAATAGATTACAGATAATAAATTAAATTAAATTAAAGGATTTTCATGGAGAAGAAATTGTAACACCAATTAGACACAAATTAATGGTTCCCGGAACAATGCCGAACATGACTGGGATGAACCCGAAGTTGCCTGTAATGATGCCGAATGTGCTTGGAATAATGCCGAATGTGCCTGGGATGATGCCGAATTTGCCTGAGATGATGCCGATATGCCTTGAAACGCATATTAAAATATTAAATTTATGTAAAATATAAATTTTTATTTTTAAAAATGATTATTGATTCACAAAACAATATAATTTTTTTTTTTGAATTTCCATTCTCCTGATCATTGTGATTTGTCATTTTAAGCTTTATTTTACATTTTATAATTATAATTTTCTATTTTTGTTCTCTTGATCATGTGATTGCCATTTTTTGCTTTGTATTATAAATTTTATAATTATAAATTTTTTTTTTGAATTTCCATTCTCCTGATCATTGTGATTTGTCATTTTAAGCTTTATTTTTACATTTTTATAATTATAATTTTCTATTTTTGTTCTCCTGATCATGTGATTTGCCATTTTTTGCTTTGTATTATAAATTTTTATAATTATAAATTTATATTTTTATGAATTTCCATTCTCCTGATCATTGTGATTTGTCATTTTAAGCTTTATTTTTACATTTTTATAATTATAATTTTCTATTTTTGTTCTCCTGATCATGTGATTTGCCATTTTTTGCTTTGTATTATAAATTTTTATAATTATAAATTTATATTTTTATGAATTTCCATTCTTCTGATCATTGTGATTTGCCTGTTTTCTGTTGTTACACTGATCTGTAGTTTGTTTGCACTTACTAATGATGAATGCTATTTAAGCCCGACGATGCTCAACAAAAGCACACTTCATAAAAAAAGCTGAAACAATCCCCTGACAAACCCAAACCCTATTCCCCGAAAAATGATTTTCTCACCAATTATCCTTTTTCTAAGCATTCTGTGCTTACCGTCGATTGTGGAAACGGTACAAATTAATAAAATAAAATTATAATTAAAAAAAAGAATATTTAAAATTGAAAAAATTCTGTAGGATCCAAACAACCCTAAAGAGTTGTTCAAAGAGTTCATCAAAGCTGCAACATCTTCAACTGCTGGTGATAAACCCGGAAAAAAGGTGGCAAAATTGGACAAGAGCAAAACTTCTTCAACTGGTGATAAGCCTACTCAAATGGCGGAATTGGACATGGACAAGGCTTCTTCAACTGGTGTTGAACAAAGGCAAGAGTTGATGAAATCTGACATGGACAAAAGTTCTTCAAATGCTGGTGATAAACCTGATCAAAAGGTGATGGAATTGGACATGGTCAAAGTGCGTGAGTTGCAGAATTGGATTGGCGAAATTGCGAAGAAAGTTGTGCAAGATAAAGATAGCCTTTTTGTGGGAATCTACGAATGCCAGGAAAATTTTAATCTAAAGACCATTTTGGAAAACGATATTAAAAGCAATGGCGAAAAAATTCAAAAATTGAAGGTCGATGATCAAAAACAATTTGCTCAGAACCTTTTCTCATTTGGGGCTGTATTAAGTGCCGAAATTGGTGGCCCAATTATGGAACAGAATAGCAATTATATGCGATCACTGATCAAAGCATTCGAATGTGTTGGTGGGGAATTGACACGTGTTGAAGGGTAATTTTAATTTTATTTTCCATTTATGTAACTAATTTTTAAGTAATACAAACGTAGAATGGTACGATCACCAAAACAGGTAAAATTCAACAATTTGAATATTATTATTGCGTTTTATTTTATTTTTCAGCTTATTCGAATTTGAAATTTTTGCTAAATTTGCTGAAATTAAAACCAACTTAAATAAGCCATTTGAATTGGAAAATGTTTCGCTGAAATTCATCAATGAACAAAAAAACAATAACATTGGTAAAATAAATAAAGCATTTTTAAATTTTTGAATTTTTATCGCATTATTTTTAGGAAAATTTGTGCTTCTCCAAGCATTGAGCACGGAACTGTCTCCATTTGATGTTGAAAAATTAGTTGACCATCTTAATTCTTCATTTAACCCAATTCATGATATAAAGTTGAAAGAGGATGGGCTGACCATTACTAATTTGGACACTGATCCGATCAATCATAGTCGAGTCTGGCGACAAATCATTTTATATCTGTCCAAATATGAGACAAAAGAAATTAAAGAAAATTTGACCTTAAAGCATCTTTTTGAAAAGCCCAACCGATTGGAATGCATCATTAGCAATTTTGGCTACAATTTGCTTCAACGGATGGAAAAATTTGCAGAAGAATTTTTTACAGAAATTGTTCCAAATTGCGACACATTAAACATTAAAGAATGGAAGAAAAAATTCGAAAAACATTGTAAAAACATGCAAAATGATGAAAAAACGAATTCGGAAGACATAACAAATGGAAATGTTTATGCCCATTACTCCGATGCCATTCAAATCGAGTGGAACATTTGGAAGGGTATGTTTTCAGTAGAGTTCGGCAAAAAATTAGCGTAATCCAATTAAAAAGTCAACTAATTAAAAATTTTTTTTAAATATTTTCATATAATTCATTCATTTTTTACTCAAACGAAAAATATTTAATAATGACAGCCAAAAAAATTATTTAATGAGTCAATAACCTTTAAGCTACAAGCAACCAAATTAATGAGGCAATTAGTCAATTGAATAGACCGAATGATAAAAAGAAATGTTTGTCAACTGATGAATTTGAAAAAGTGGTGAAAATGCTTTTCAAAAACAATTTGAGTGGAGTGATCATGGAAAAACTTAAAACGTGGAAAGAGGTAAATTGGGTACACGAAAATGGGTCAATTAAAAAGAAATTAAAAATTAATTATGAACTTAAATTATTGGGTATTTCTTAAAATTACTTAAATTTATAAAATTATGAAAAAATTTAATCTTTTTCCTAAAATAAATAATTAAAATTATCAAATGGGAAGAGTTACGGAATTAAAATGAATGTTATTAAGATAAAAATTACGGTTATGGGTTAGTCAATTTTTTAAAAAATTTTTAGGCATTGTAAAAAATGAAACTCTCCAATACACCCCCCCCCCAGCCCTCACTCCCTTAATGCTTAAATTTACGAATTTAAGGCGAAGCATGAAGAGTTTGAAAAAGAACAAAGAAAAAGGTTTTTTCATAAGCAATTGCCGGAGAAAAATTATTTTGAAAATATGAAAAATTGGGACGGAAAAGTGCCTTCTTCTGCTACAAAGAAAGAAGCCGATTCAATGGTATTTTGATTATATTTTTCACTTATTTTTATAATACCAAAATCACATTTTTAGGGCGAAGATTTCTTGAAAGATTTAAAACAATTAGAAAATGAAGAAATTATCAAATTGTCTAAAAATATTCAAGAAATGTGTGAAAAGAAAATTGAACAATACCAAATCGAAACGCCATTCAAAATAAACATTTTAAACAACCAACAGAAAAATTACAAAAAATTCTATGGCTTTATGGCAGAGATTATGAAAAATTTTGGCGCAAAATTGGTCAAAGAAGAAAATGGCAAAGAAAAAATTGTTATTAATTTTGATGATGCAAACAAAATGATGGAGAAATTGGAAAAGATAACAGTTGGAAAAATTGTAGAAAAAGATGAAAAACGAAAACAATTTATGTGTCGAAATGGTATAAAAAAAGAAAACAATTTCGAAAATGTCATTAAAGAAATTACGGGAGACAAAAATTTTGCCGTCATAAAACCAAAATTAGATGATTTAATGAAATGGGAAAAATTTGTCGAAATTCCGAGAGAAAATAACCACATATCACGCAGTGAAATTGAGAAAGCATTCCCACGAAAATATGCCAATGAATGGCTTTTGTTCAATTTACTATTTTCATTTGGGACACGAATTGTGGCATATGTCCATGGGAAAAGAGCGGACGGCACAAATGCCAACGGCGAAATTGATGAAAAATCGGAAAAGATTGGCCACAACAGAATCCAAGAATTTATTACTGTCACAAAATGTTTTGATCTTCCGAAATGGACGGATGAATTCAGGTAAAAATGAAAATGTTAATTAGTCGATTTTAAATTTTTTTTTTTTAAATTTTGTTTCGTTCTTTTTTCGCTATAAAAAACCCAATACCAAAATTAGTTTAAAGCTTACCCAGATTTAATTTTCTAAAAAAATTCAAACATTTATTACGTTTATAAAAGAAAAAACCAAAATGAATTAATTTATTAATCTTAATTTTTATATTTAAAGCATTTTTGACTCATTGATCAAATTCGAAGTGATTTCTTCAAAAGAAGCAAACGGAAAAGGCCAAACAATGCCTCCTGTTTTTGGTATATCAATCCATCAAAAACATGGTCGTGATGACCATGAAAGCAAAAGCATTTCAAAGGGTAAATAAAAAAATAAAAAATTTTTGTAAGAAAAAATTATTTATGGAGCCTAATAATATAATAATAAATAAAATATCAAAAATAATATCGGATTTCAAAATTAATCGCAAAAATGAAAAAAATTTGGAGACAAACAATTTTTTGTTGGCGGAAAATTTTTTTAAAATTATTTCAATTTAATATAAAAAATATTTTCCAGAAAATTTCATAACATTGAAACGCTTACATGAGCAAAATTTGTCAATATATGAAGCAATAGAAATGATTAAATTATTTCAAGACAAAGCTGGAGAAGACCCGAAAGGAGTTTTCAACACGTCAAAAATTATTACGGATTCGGCACATAATATTAGGCAAGAATTCCCTCCAGGCAATACAAAGAACAGTGAAAAAGGTCGAAAAATTGCATTTTGGCAATTCTTTCAACACATTACACCAAATTTGATGAGAATGTTAGACAATAATGCAGCACTCTATATGAGCATCGATGAGAACAAACTTCTAAAGAATGTTATAAAAAATGTGAAAAATGAAATAGATAAAAATTTTGTGGAAATGTGAGTGATTTTTTTTGGATTGGAATGAATTTTAATTGGCATACCTATACTGTTTTTAAAGCAATTTTCGATTTTCAGATTGAAAGAAAAGTTAAAGAACGATGAATTCAAACACAGTAAAATCAAGGGAGATATTGCAGAATACATAAAAGAGGAGGTTGATGCTAAAAAGAATTGTGATGAACAATTATTTGCTCATTATATGACAATGTGAGTTAATTGGTTTTTATGGGAGTCTATTTTTAATTGTTTATTAAGGCTTGACGCAGAAGAATTAGATGCGGATTCGTATCTGAAAGATATTGAAAACGATTTTATACAGATTGCCAATGATAAAGAAAGTGAAAAGAAAAAAATAGAGGAATATTTTGAAGGACTGTGAGTGGTTTGAACAAATTTTAATTTATGATTTTGAGTTCTCTGTCCTCTTTTCCCATATTTAATTTAATATGTTAATAAAATTTATTTATTTGCATTTTAAGGCGAAGAAAATGGGATGAGGTCATTTCAATGGCAAACATTGAACTTATGAAAAATATTCAATATGATTTGGCAATAAATTTCGAATTCAACCCGAGCAAAGGTGAGAAAATACACAGCAAATGAGCAGGGCTGCTCGAAATCTGTCTGGAAGAATTTAAAAAAATTTCAGCTTAATAACCGAATTTTTTCAATTTTCCAGAGAATATACGGTTGATGTCCAATTTTTAGGCCCACAATTCTTTACCATTAAAACAGAAAAAATTTATTAAGATATCCATGACCGATTCAAATCAATGGATTTTGATGAAAAACTCAATGATGTGCGTCAAATTTCTTCATTCGTATCGAATGAATATTTACGCATCATAGTAAATTTGTCCAAAATTGAAATTGTCAACTATAAATATGACACTAAAACAGCACTGGAAAAGCTACGAGAATTGGTGGACGGAACCATTAAAGAACAAGAAAATGAATTGGAGAAGGCAAACAAAGAAAAAAAAGGGATAGAATGGAAAAAATGGGAAACTGATCGGGAAAAACAAAAAACATCAAAAGAATTAGAAGAAAAAACTAAGGCATGTGAAGAAAACGAAAAGAAAAAGCAAACATTGGAAACGAATAAAAAAGAAATGGAAAATGAAAAGAGCAAAATGGTAGCAACAAATAAAGAATTTATAGCAGTGATAGAAAAAATAAAAAACAAAGAAACAATTACAGCGAAAGATAAAAAAGCTCTGCAAAATTTGTGTGCATTCACCAAATGGTACATAAATCATAATGGAACAATTAACGGAATTGCAACGAAATTGGAGCAAACGATCAGCGAACAAAAGAAGAAGCAGCCTAAGCTAGAAAAAAAGTTACATCTTAAAACAAAGGAAGAAAAACAGTTGGAACAAGTGAAAAACATCCAGCAAAAATTGAAGGGCATTGTGGACAAAATTGGTGGAATTGAAAAAAGTTCAGGAACGAAATTGTGGGATATTGCGGAAGAAAGTGGAAAAGAAAAAAAGGTGGATGAACAAAATAAAGAAATAATTGAGACAAATGCATCATCATCATCATCATCATCATCATCATTATCGGAGCCGAAGCAAAAAAAGAGCAAAACGAAAAAAGAGGGGACGGCGGACGGAGGAAAAAAGAGAACACATTTATTGGGTAAATTTGGCGGAATGCTACATCATGAAGAAACGGCTGAAGAAAAGCTGTTAAATGAAATAAATCAAATTGTAACAGACAATTTTATTAACGAATTGGAGGAAGCAAAAAAGGTGTATCAGAAGAAAGAGGATATTAAAGAGGCCGAGGAAAATTTGGAGAAGATAAAGAAAATCCTTGAAATTTTGAACAATGAATTAGTTACACTAAAGAAAAAAGAAAGCCAAATTAGCACAGAATTAGAAAGAATTGAAAGAGAAATGGAAAAAGTGGGAAAGAAAATTGCAGATTTGGACAACGAAATCACACTGAACACAGAAGAAGCAAAAAGACAGGCGAAAATCATTTGGGAAGAGCTCAAAAAAATGAAAGTGCATTTCGCCAAGAAATTGGAGGCAAACAATTCAAATGTTGTAGAAGGCGCCAAAGAAACCGCTTGAGATTTCCCACGATTGATTTGATGCATTTTGAGATTTTATTCTTTTTTCTTGGGGTATTATTTATCCTTTGGCTTTATCCTCGATTTTTTTTTCTCTCTTTCTGTTGGGGTCTTTCATTTATTTTTCCTATCTTTTGGGACTTAACATTTTGTATTTTTGTTGAGTGGAGCTGCTGGAAAATGAAAAAAAGAAAATAATTTTATTTAAAAAAAAATTGGGATAAAAAATGAGATGTTTTGGGACAAAAAATCTTTGGCAAATTCCTGTTGCCCAGCAGAACTCTTTTTGTATCTTTTTTGGTGATTATGGTATTATGTCACTTTTGTACATTCATTTACATGGATTTAAACTTTTAATGTCTTTTTTGTAAATTCTTTTGTATAAAGCTTTCTTTTCCACATTTTGACCAAAAAATTTGTAGGTTTATGGATTTGAACAAGAGTTCGACATCTAAAAAAACCTAGATCCAGGAAAAAATCCAGGTTTTTAATAGCATAGACCCAGGCCTGGAAAAGGATGTCTATTTAAATTTATTTTACAAAGCAAAAAAAGTATAAACATCATTTAATTACTTAGGAACTTTTCTATAATATCTATTTATCAATAACAATGTTTTTAAATTTATTTGTATTTTTTTGATTTTTTCAAATAGCCTCGGTCCCATTAAGAAACAAATTTTGAGAATTATCCAGGAAATCCCATTTTTTCATATTTATCTGAACCTGTATTTTCTGGACATGAATCTATAAAATTTCAGGCCCATGAAAAATTCAGGTTGTCGAAAAACAGTCTGGACCTGGACCTGGATGAAAAAAAATCTAGGCCAGGATCTCGGTCAAGGTGAGCTCAACTTTTTACAGAAATTTTAAATCAGATGAAAATTTCAACTGAAAAGCTATGCTAAAAAATGAAGTTATAAAATGAAAATCGAATTGCAATCGGATTTTAATTGGAAAAACAAAAACCTCAAAAAATCGACTTTCAACTTTTTCTGAATTTTTTCATCACTTTTATTTTATAAAACACAAATATGTATTAATGTTATGCCATATAATTTATTTTAAATTAATTTTCTATTCTCAAGTTTCGCGTTTCATTTCTTATTATTTGGATTATGTCCTTGGATTTCAGGACGTCCTTAGGCATAAACTTGCAGCCTTCGGATGGATAAAGATCGGATTTAAGAAAATTATGATTTTGAACATGGATAATTTCCACTGACAATAATTCTTGGTACATGGTGCTGTTTTACATAACTGAAATTCAGTACCGATTTTTACAAAAATTTCCTCTCAGGCATATTTCTCCTAATAAAATTTTAAGCTGTCGTTTATTTATACATAAATGACAAAATTTGAATGTCTTCCTTAATTGGTTGTTAAATGTCAATGTAATTAATTCTGTTTTATGTGGCTCTGTTGTGCAATTAATTAGTGTGCTAATTAGCACCACCAATTAGTTGAATTGCTGGCGTTTGAAATAGTTGACCACTAGCGCTGATGGTATTGTTGCCAAGAGATAAGTTGCCAAGTCCAATAAGAGAAGAAAATTTCTTCAATTCAACAGCAAATGTCTCGCGATAGTGCGAACTAAAAAAAGAAAAAATTTTATTTTATGTATCTAAATTGATGTCACAAATTCGGCATTACTGGAAAGTGTTTCCATTAATTATTGAAGTATTTAGATTTAATTAAAATTATAAATGGATTTTTTTTTTAGATTTTTTGCTTATTTAAACGCAGTAATTAATTTATTAGGTAATTTATTATTTCATAAATTTATATGAACTAATTTTTAAATGCTATTCCTCCTTTTTATTTATTAAATTTATAAAATTACTGATTTTTATAAACCTATTTTTAGGATTTTTGACGCTGAAAATTCGAAATTTCGATTAAATTAAAAATTTATAGCTTCTAATTTAAATATGTTGGCTGCTGATAAAATGGATGAATATGAATGCCATTTAGGCAATTTTTTAAATCTATTTATTTACCTAGTCTAGTATAAAATCGGAGCATTTGAAATCGCACCGATCACCAGTGGAATGGCCGAGATAACCAAGCCAAACCAAATTGTGATTGACGATTTGAATGAGGGCAAAATAAAAATCCACAGTTGCGAGCATGCCAAATGTCAAGGACAAGCCAATAAATGGCCAGCAAGGACGCTCGTCCTTGAAATGCAGATACAACTGGAATCAAAAATAATATTTTTAATTTTAATTATTATTTTAATTCAAAATTCGCATCTGAAAATTTCATTTTTACCTCTGATTCCTTTATGATTTGCACTTCCATCGCAGAAGAATTCATTTTTTGTTGAAAAAGCTTTTATTTGAAAAAGAATTTTTAAATAATAAATTGTATTTAAACTGGCTTGTACTTAAAATGTTTCGCTTTAATAGGAAATTATAACAATAACAAAAAACTAATGCCATTTACCAAACAACAAAAAATATATTTATATTATTTCTTCAATGCCATCGAAATCTTAAAATTTTTTAAAATACATTTTAAATGAAAAAATAGGAATAAGAAAGATAAAGAGAAAGAAGAAGAAAATTTTTGAATTTCCGGCATCAAAAATAAATTGCCATCTAACAAAAGTTATTTGACACGGCACGGAGCGCCCCTTAGAAAAGTCAGTGTTAAAAAGCGAAGCTTGCTGGGGGAAAAACCTAATTAGTGTGCTTAAATTTCATAAAATTGTCAATTTATGATTGTTTAAAATAAATTTTTGAAAAGATTTTGTGAAAAGTTGGCCTGATGGTACCTAATTTGTAAAGCTCCTTTTTGTACTAAAAAATTGCTAGGAAAAATGTCAATTTTTCATTGAAATTTTTAAAAATAATTTTGAGATATAAAATAGTTCAAAAAAATTTTTCGCCGCATTGAAAATTTTTTAATTTCTTTTCATTTGTTAACAGGTTTGAGCAAAAAATTTTTTAAAAATTAGAAAATAATTCCATTCTTAATCCGATAGACCTAGAGATAAACTTGATCAAAAATCATAGAAAAAATTCGAAGACAAGCCTGATAAATGTTTGACAATTTGGATTTTCATATTTAGTTAAATTGAGATATGTCATTTTGTATGGTTGTGTTCTTTGACAGAAATTGGTATCAAATTACAAACATTTTTTTTGAAAAATTTCTTAAATTTTTCAATTTAAATCTTTTTTCTAATATTTTTTAAAATAAAACAGTAATACTTCAAAATTTTGAGCAACATTTATTAAAATTTTCTCGACATTCTACAGAAGTTTTCTAATTTCAAACTTAAACGTGATTTTTCCAGCTTTTAGATTATGCGAACAAAAATTGTGTCTTAATATTTATGTCGTCCAATTATAAATTTAAGCGCAGCTTGGGTTATTTAAGAATAAAATCACAGCCTAATTTAATATAATTTTAGTTTTTCTATTTTTAAATTCAAATGTATCATAATGCCCAAACTTCCCGGTGCCATATCATTTGGCTGTCCCTTATGCTAATTAATTACTAATTACTTTCAAGTCACAAAACATTGGTTCTTATTTGGCACAAAATTGTTGAATTTATCAGGGCTTTCTCATCTCGTTTTCGTCTGAAAAATTCGTTCTTCAAAAGAATCATTTACAATTTGATTATTCCGTCGGCTTAAAATATTATTTTTTTAACAAAAAAAAACATTTATACATATAATATAAACGTTTGTCTGCTTCTCTGATTGCACAAAAATATTAAACATTCTATTGATTATGCACATATTTATTTATATGCAACGTTTTTTCTGCTTCTCTGATTGCACAAAAATATTAATTTTATTTCTTTTTATAGATTTTCAACATTGGGAAATAATATAACCATCATTAGAATTAATATAACCATCATTAGAATTAATATAACCATCATTAGAAGTAATATATCCTATATAACCATCATTAGAAGCATTCACAAAACTAAGCATCAGATTTATATTTTTGACCAGCTTAGCATTTAACAAAAAAAATTTTTAGTCAAATATTCAACATTTATTTATAATTATAAAATAAGTTAATTATAATTTAGATGTTTCAAATGATTTTTTTGATTTTTTTATTTAATTTATTATTTATCGCAAAAAATTCGGGGCTAAATGAAAAGGAATTTTTTTTCATTATACAAGGACAACAACTGAAAATTGACGAATTTTATGAGGTATTACAAAAAAATTTTTTATATTTTTTGTATTTTTTAGGTGAAATTGTACGCAGGTCATATTGACGACCCAACTGAGCAAAACCCATTGGCCATAACGCGAAGCCAAGGATTTATTGGCTTTGCATTTTTAAAGATTGCTTTAAATCAACAAATTTCCAAATTCACAATTTGCGCACAAAAATTTCGTCGCAAACAAACAAATATTGCCGAAAAAACCTACATCAATATTGCTGTGATTGAACAAATAATTGTTCAAAAATATTTAAATATAATTTAATTTACAATTATATATGTTCACGTCACTTTTATTAATCACTTTTTAAAGACAATTAAATTGCATTTTTCGTTTCTGAGCGACCTTTTAATTTTTTAATTAACTAATTTATGACACTTCGTTTTAATTAGTTGTCGTCCGGACGAAATTGCGTCACTTTTATGAGCGAGCCGACTAAAGATGTTGTCAAAAGTTTTCTTTATGATCATACTTCAACAAATATTTTAACACTTCAAAGTGTAAGCGCTTTTTTCAGATTTATTATTTACTTTAATTATTTTAATTAAAATCAAATAAAAATTTTCCAATATTTAAAATTTTATTTAATAAAATTAATTAATAATAATTTAATTTAAGACGCTTCCAATACAAAAATTGCCCCCACATAAATTCAAATTTAATATTAAAATTGAGCACACAGAATTTGGTAATGGGACAAAATATTTCTTCCATTTGTATTGTGCTAAACGCGAATACAACAATTTTTACGCTGAAACAAATTTGGGTAAAAAAGAGGGACAAATCGAATTTTGGGACGGAATTTGTGAAAATAACATGTACAGACTTGGTGTGATTGTCGCGCAAAGTACAGCAAATCAGTTGACATTCTTAATTGAGGTAATTATGAAATATAGAAGGACTAATTAATTTTAAATATTAAGTGCATTAATTTATTTTTATATTTTAGGAAGATTTTTATGTGAACATACAATGCCAAAGACTAATGCTGAATGCTAATCAGCGTGACATCAATTATGACCTGGTCATTAATAAAAATGGAGCATCAGGAGCAGAAATAAAATGTTATCAAACAAAGGAAAGAACAGAGTCAAAAAGTAACAGAAAGATTTTTAGAAAAAATGAATTTATTTTTATTTATTAAAAATTAATTAGGACGCCGAATTGGAGACGATGTAGCAGGACCAAGTGAACAAACAGAATTGCCAAACAAAAACCGAGTGCCAAAAATAACGCAGGATTTGTTGGCAAATTTTGTGGGTGGACAGAGTGATCAGAAGCAGCAAAACAATAAAATTGAAATAATTTGAAAAAATAAAAATAAAAAATTGCATTTTAAATTAAATATTTATATAATTTTAATATTTAGGAAAACCCTCCCACAATTGAGACTTTGAATTTGTTGGACAATTTTGTGGGTGAAAATCAACAAAAACCAGCACAATGAGAAATTTGTGAGTTTTTGAGCGTTATTAATTTTGTTGATTAGAGATAATTTTATGTTTTAGCATTTTTAAATGAATTCCAAATTTAGGAAGATCAATTCATCAGCGGAGAATGAAGGCTAAAAGCAGCAGCAAAACGAAAAAAAAACATTGCTTATATATATTCCATCAAATTGTTATCTTGTTGACCTGATAAACTGATTTTATGAAATTCCATTATTTTTGATATAAATTATAATTTAAATATATTTTATTTGATAAGTTCGCATTGCCTAGTTTTGAATAATATAATGAACCCATAAATGTCATTTGTCCGCTGATTTAGTTATTAATAAAATAAAAATTCGAAACAATTATTTAATTGTCTTAGTAAATTTAAAAAAAAATTACTTAAATGATTCTTCTATTATTCAATATTTTTATTCCATTTATTTATTCATTTTTAATTTAAAATCTTCTCATCTCTTTTTTGCACTGAATCATAGCAAATTATCCGATTCATTTTCATTAAATTTTGATTCAGCAAAACAGAATATTATTTTTCCACTTTACATTCATAAGGTTATGGGCTTTTAGCGAACAGCAGAGCATTTAACATTCCCACCACGGCACAGAGAGACAAGAAAAATTTTAATTGATTTTTAAAATTATAATTAAGGAATTGACGATTATAGATAATGGGTTTTTTTTAATTAATTGCCTTTTTGCAACTAAATTGAGAAACTATTTATTAGGAAACGCAGGCAAATTTTCCTTCCGATAAACCCACACAATATTTTTTGTTATTGGACAAATTTCGTAAAAAAATTTTTCATTTATATTTTTAATAAATATTGTGATTATACATTTTGTAATGAAAAACATCGTTTGTTATAAATTTTAATAACGGATATACCGAAAGAATGAAAATTTTTACTAAGTATTTATTTAATAATTGAATAAATAAAAATTTTCAAATTTATACTTATTAAAAGTAGATATTTATTTATCAAATCAAGCATTCCAATTTTACTATATTATATTTAATGTTATTTTTAAATGGTTTCTAAATTTTTGCGACTAAATTGGGCATTGTGTGTTCGTAACGCAATAGGTCTGCGAGTTGATTATGAAATTGATGCCACCGCAAGCATTAACAACGCCCCCAACTGCCTCTGGGCACACAACAACACAACCAAAAGCGGCATTTTCGAGTTTGCCATTCACGTACACGCAGTCATCCACATTTTTGCAAACCTGAAAATTTTATAATTATGTAATTAAGTTTGAAAAATTTTGCGATAATTTGTTAATTATATACTTTAATTTCAATGGAAAATATAAATTTAATTTTTCATTTTTTTTTATTTTGATTTAATTTAATTTATTTAAATTCATATAAGAGTTTTTTCTTTAATAAAGAAGGGATGCAATTTTTTCATTCCTTTTGGGGAGCTTATTAAAGATTAATTAGGCGCTAATAGAGGGTGTAGTGTGGCTCTATTAGAGTTAATACTGTAATACTTTTAATGAACAACAACTAACCAATATAATTCATTAATCCTTTTTGCCAACATCCTTAGTACGGAATGCCTATTTTTATTCATTTTTTAGATAATTATTTCTTTATAAAATCCAATTTATTAACATATTTTTTAATGGAGATCCCATGAGATTCAAGTGTGGCTCTATTAGAGTAAATACGGTAATACTTTTAATGAACAACAAAAAACCAAAATTCATTGATAGGATTAAAAGATTAGGTAAAAATTAATCACCGATCCTTTGCTGTCTGGCACTATATAGTTGATCCATCATAGAGTGGGCCTCCCATGATGCAAGCTAAATTTAATTATTATTATTAATTTAACTTTAATAAATTAAAAAAATCATTTTTTTACCAGCGGTCAGTTGTCCATTCTCGCATGTGCACGTGTTGCGTTTAAAACGCATTGAAGCACTGCTGGCCAAAGTGACCATGAATAAAGTGACATAAACCACACAAAATTTAACCATTTTTTTATGTCGAGTATTTAGTATTGAATAATTTAACTGAAAAATTATTTAAAAATAAAACAAAAAAAATAAATAAGAATTTATATTTTGAATTAAATTAACTAAATTCAAATTATTCGGTTTATAAAATTGAATTTAGCCTCATAATCTGTTATCCGAGCTACTTTCATGGCCATCACGAAACCGTTCAAACGAAAGGACAATTCATTGTCGGTGATGGAAAAGTAAGTAAATGAATCTAATTTTTATTTAAACAATTTCTTCATTAGAACAACAAAATTGCCAAGGAATGCGCTGATAAAATGGCAAAAGATGGCATTTCTGCTGGTGAATGCATTGGCGTGGCATCAAAGTGCAAACGAAGCCGAAAAGCGGACTAAACGTAGAACAAATGAGAAACATTGTGCTTGAAACATCATTTACTAACCAAATGTTATTCATGAAAATAATAAGAAATTAATATTATCATTCATTATAAAATTAGTAAGTAATAAAAAAACTACCAAATAAATGTTAAGAATTACTTAATTAGTATTAATTAGCTGATTTAACATTACTAATTAAGCATCATTGTCGGTTTGAATCGACGTCAATTTTCGATCCGATTTGATGCTAATGACCCAAGCGATTCCTTCACAATGTTTTCGCCGTCAAATAATGGTAAAAAATAAATTAATTTTAAATTAATAATTATTTTTTCTGCTGATGAAAGGAATTGGCGTTGCATCAAAGTGCAAATGAAGCCGAAAAGCGGACTAAACGTAGAACAAATGAGAAACGTTGAGCTTGAAACATCATTTATTTCTAAAATGTTTTTTATGTAATATTTAAATTAGTATTAGATATAATTGATATATATTATTCATTAATACGGATTTGATAGAAATTGATCCCATTGATCCCGAAGTAGAGAAAAACCGAATTTACTTCGTGATGTTTAAATTTCTTTTTCCTGATGTTAAATAGGCTTCAAATTTTGCATACCGATAGAGAAAAATTTTCTGCATCGATTCTTCTGTTATTTTTTGATTTTATCTGTTAGTTCATGAGTTATTCAAAAAACAAAATTTCAAACGCCTTTATCTATTTTCTAAATTGTCAAATCGCTTAGTATTTGTTTAGCAGAAAAACCTTCTCCGCATCAAGAGCTTTCGAATGATACCAAGGTTGACCAATTTGGTTGGCAAAAACCTTCAAAAATAATTTTCAAAAATAGTAATTTTTCAATTTTTTTTGACAAAAATAAATAAAAAATATTCATGTTGCACAACGGACTCGAACCCCACCCTTTGTCCCTTTACTATCTTACAAAAACCACTTCGCCACACATGCATTTACTTTTTGAACTGGGAGGAATTGCATTTTTCCGTTATAGGTAAGATAGAAAGAATGTCTAATTTTTCTCATAAATTAAAAAATTTATAATTTTGCGACTTAAAATGATTTATTTAATTTTGTTTTTAAATTTATTATTCACTGAGAAAACTTCGAGTCTAATAGAAAATGAAATTGTTTTCATTGTACAACAAGCATTAAACAAACTTCAAATTGAAGAATTTTATGGGGTATTATAAAAAGCTAGAAAAAAATAAAATTTAATATTTTTTCATATGGCCAAGAGCAAAAAACATTCAAATCATTTTTTAAGTTTTTAGGCGCTGAAAAGGACAAAAAAAAAACAAAAAAAAATATTAAGCCAAACTTTTGAAAAATTTTTGAATAAGTTTAAAATTCGAAAAATGTATCCCTTTAAAGCTGCCAATTCCGTCAATTTTGTATTCGTTCGGAGCTCTTTGACCGCTTTAAAATTTAAAAGTTTTTTGTATCCATTATTTAAGTTTTAAGAAATTCAAAAACTTGTTTTAACGCTTGGCTAAAATACCTAGTTTTTTTTTTGATTTTTCAATTGTTTTCAGCGCCGAAAAACCTTTTAAAAAAATGTTTTTTTTTAACTCTGACCATATGATGAATAATTCCAAAATAATTTTCAAAAAATTTAGGTGAAATTGTATGCCGGTCATATTGACGACCCAACTGAGCAGAACCCATTAGCCGTAGCGCGAAGCCAAGGATTTTTTGGCTTTGCATTTTTTAAAATTGTTTTAAATCAACAAATTACCAAATTCACAATTTGCGCAAGAAAATTTCGTCGCAGACAAACAACGATTGCTGAAAAAACCTACATCAATATTGCTGTGATTAAGCAAGTAATTAAATGTTAATAAAATAAAATAAATTTTTATTTTATTAATTAGAATTTTTTCAATTATACAATTTCTTAATTAGTTTTCAACTGAATTAAATTGCGGCTTTGCTGAGTGCGAGCATAACTTTTGTTTTATAAGTTTTATTTACGGGAATGTTGCAACAAATATTTTAAATGTAAGCATTCTTACAGTATTTTATTAATGACCAAATTTACATATAAATAGTGATTTAAAAAAATAATAATAATTTAATTTAAGACGCTTCCAATACAAAAATTGCCCCCACATAAATTCAAATTTAATATTAAAATTGAGCACACAGAATTTGGTAATGGGACAAAATATTTCTTCCATTTGTATTGTGCTAAACGCGAATACAACAATTTTTACGCTGAAACAAATTTGGGTAAAAAAGAGGGACAAATCGAATTTTGGGACGGAATTTGTGAAAATAACATGTACAGACTTGGTGTGATTGTCGCGCAAAGTACAGCAAATCCGTTCACCGTTTTAATTAAGGTAATTAAGAAATATGGGTTAATTTTTTGCAATTGGCATTAATATAATAATTCTATAATGTGATCAAACAGTGATTAATGGACCAAATGAGATTAAACTAAATTTGCGGGTTAGCGTTCGAAATGACTTCCCGAACACGGTCAAAAAGTCAGGGCCGTTGATGAAGCCGCCAATGCTACGGATTCTTGTTGTGTGTCCGTAAACAGTTTCCCAACGACCAATTAAACTCCGCGTCAATGATATGGAAATCGCCAACACTATCGACACAATCTTGTTCGAAGAATGCCGTTCTCTTTCGGCAGGTCCACGAAAATTATCACACTATCCTGTTTTCAAATTCATCAATATGGCTGTAATTTTGCTCCTAAGTCAAATTCATACAGAAAGTAGGATTTCTTAAATTTCTAATATTACCATTTTTGATGTTCAATGAATCTTTGAGTGTGAACAGTAATTTTATTGGCTGCAATTAGAGTTGAGCGGGACCGGGACCAAAACACGGACAACTGAGTACTGAAGTCCCGGTTTTGATCAGTTTTGACCGTGACCGGGAAATTCCCGGTTTTTTCCCGGTTTTCCCAGCCAAAAAATCCCGTTTTTTCAACCCGAAAAGTCCCGGTTTTGCCCAAAATTCCCTGCCCCGCTCAACTCTAGCTGAAATTGAACATTCCCAACAATTTTGGTAACTTTGCATATGCATTAGAATGCCGCGGCACATTTAACCAAATTACATTCTATATTTAGCTTGCTTTTCACTGAGTTGAACAAAAAGCAATATAATCGTGATTATCTACAAAATTGCAACTAACTTGGCCAAGAGCGCTTATAGTGTTGGGGGCGAGATGAATCTGACCCAGCAGAAGAGAATCCACGTGGGAATTGGTCCATTAATCACTGCTAAATCGCTTAAAAATTCAATATTAATACATTATCAAATAATTTACTGTTAATTTAAGAATAAATTTTATATGGCAGTAAAATGCCCTAGCCCAAAGCTGCATAATAATCAGCGTGATATTAATTATGATCTGTTGATTAATAAAAATGGAGCATCACAAGCAGAAATAAAATGTCATGAAATAAAGGAAAAAATACCGGACTCAAAAAGTTAAAAAATCTTTGAAATATTATTATATTTATTGTAATTCATAAAATAATTAGGACGCCGTATTGGAGTCGATGTAGCAGGACCAAGTGAACAAAGAGAATTGCCAAATGAAAACCAAGTGCCAAAAATAACGCAGGATTTGTTGGCAAATTTGTGGGTGGACAGAGTGATCAGAATCAGCAAGAGAATGAGGTAAAATAATAACATAAATATTAAAATGATTTTAAATACATTTAATATTCAATTTGTAAATATTCAGGGGGACCGCCCCATAATTGAGACTTTGTATTTGCTGGACAATTTTGGGAGTGAAGATCATCAGAAAGCACCAGCAGAATGAGAAATTTGTGGGTTTTTATGTTGTGAGAAAGTTGTTGATCAGTGAGATAAACAGCTATTTTTTTAAATTAATTTCACAAAATCTCCGACATTTGCGCTGTGTTCCAAGCACAACACCGCAAGTTGTTCAAAATAGACAAAATATAAGGAAAAAAAATTATTTCTCGAATCATGAGCTATTCTCAAAACTTAAGCATTAGAGTGCATCATTAACATGTAAATAAAATTTAGAGCGTTTCAGAGCACTTTCTGAAAAAAATGTATCAATTAATTTTGCAAAAAAATATAACTGTGGAAAATAGGGATTAAAAATTTCATAAAATTTTTCAAAATAGGAATTCATGAGCCATTTTTTAATATATGTGTATTAGAGTGCCTTATTAACATGTAAATAAAATTTTGTGCGATTTTATTAATAATAGAAAGAGTTAAATTCAAAATAAATTATTTTCTAAAAATTAGATCATCCACAACTCATTTGTAATTAATCAAAAGCTCACCAAATTTTGCAAAGATATACTTAAAAAAATAATTTTTACCAAAAATTAAATTAGATTAAAAAATGATTAAAAGAAAAAAAATTAAAAAATTCTTTTCAAAAATAAAAATAAAAAAAACAATGGAACTGTACAAATGTTTACAAATTTTCCTGGAATTTTTTCACCGTTAGTCTTGTACCGGGGAGTATGCCTATAAAATTTGGTGCGATTTTTTACTTACAAAAAGGGTTAAGTTCGATAAAATTTTTAATATATAAGCCAAAAATAAACATAATTAAAATGTTCATAAAATTTTTTTTTAATATATAGCTCTATTAACCACATTTTTAATATATTTACATTCTGAACAGCTTAACAAAACAAATGCATTTAAAACCAATTGACAAATAAATGAAAAAATTTGGGACAAACATGTTCGAACCATTCAAATAATCTTGGTATTATACGATGGCTCTTGTAATTTTCTATTATGAAGAAAATTTAAGAAATTTTATTTGGTTTCAAAAAGTTATGACATTTTTTTTTGAACATGTTTTGCTACAAGTTATTACCTTTTTTTAATTCCCTTTTGCTTTTAGGAAAAAAATATTAATTTCTCTTTTTCTTTGAATTTCCAGATTTTTGGAGGATATTAATCCTAATTAGAAAAATAATCAATATAAAATAAAACTAATTATTTAATAAAAAATAAAAAATACTTTTGAATTATATTTTCAGAAATTTTTCTTGTAATTAGAGCAATCTGACAGGCTATTTATGATATGTACCTTTATTATTTAATTTGGTTTTTTTTTAAGAAAAAACATAAATTGAATTGTTATTATGTTTATATCCATGAAGAAAGTGCATTCATCCCTTTCATGGATCATTTAATAAAAAATTTTTGCTTGTTCTTGAAATAGAGCGGATAATTCACATAAAATATTTATAAAGCTGAAAATGTAAGTTATGTTATGGAAAAAAAAGGTTTTTAAATTTGGCAAAATGTTCAGAAAGGGTTAATTTTACTTCTTCTATGAACCAACAACAATTTTTCTGACAATCAAAAAAAAAACCACAAATTTCTCATTCTGCTGGTGCTTTCTGATGATCTTCACTCCCAAAATTGTCCAGCAAATCCAAAGTCTCAATTATGGCGCGGTCCCTCTGAATATTTACAAATTGAATATTAAATGTATTTAAAATCATTTTAATATTTATGTTATTATTTTACCTCATTCTCTTGCTGATTCTGATCATTTTGTTTACCGGTAAAATTTGCCAACAAATCCTGCGTTATTTTTGGCACTCGCTTTTCATTTGGCAATTCTCTTTGTTCACTTGGTCCTGCCCCATCGGTTCCATCATTAATTCGGCGTCCTAATTTTTTTTAGTAAATTAAAAATAAAATAATTTATTCCAAAAATATTTTTGATACTTTTTGAATCGGAATATTTTTTTGTTCTAAAGCATTTCCATTTTAATTCTGTCGATGATCCATTGTTATGAATGACCAGGTTATAATTGATGTCAGGCTCAAAAATATTGCTCTGCTTAGGATTGGGGCATTTTGTTTCGCGATATAGTTCACTCTTAATTAATAATGTATTTTAATTATATTTTATTTTTAATTAATAATTTATACTTAAACTTTATCATTATATTTAAAAAGAATTTGTTTTTTCATTCCAATGAACAAAAGATTTTATTTGGGCTTTTTATATAATAAAAGATTTGGTACTTTCCTGTTTTGAAGGCACACCCCATTTTAAAATAATGCAACAAAGAGCGTTCAATATTAATAGCTGTGCGATCAGGCACTGCAACATGAAATTATTTTCGGCTTTCTCTGCATATGCCACCAAAAATCCATTGGGGTGGCAAAACTCGCGCAACTTTATTTTTCCTGTATAATTTAAATGTGAAACTTTGTTGCATTTTTAAAAAAATGGAGTGTGCCTTCAAAACAGGAAAGTACCAATGACTTGTAATAATTAAAATTTTCAAAAAGTAATTAACCTTAATTATTGTTGAGCCATATGAATGTGACTGATGCTGAGCGATAATTACACCAATTTGGAACAAATTTCCTTCACAAATATTGTCAAAATATTCGATTTGTCCCTCTTTTTCTCCTATATTTGTTTCAGTATAAAAATTATTCCATTCACGTGTAGCGCATTGAATGTGGAAAAAATATTTGGTCTCTTCATTAAAATCTTCGTCACCCACAATTTTAATGTTAAAAGTGAATTTGTTGGATGGAAAATTTGGCACTTGAAGAGCCTGAATTTTTTTTTTTTTTGTATTTTTATCTTTTTTAATTGTTTTTTTAAATATACTATGATTAGGCTTAGGATTGGACTCCTCCTATAAAAAAATTTGGCTAAATAGTCCAAGAAATATAAAATGAAAAATTTCTCAAAATTAACTATTAAATTCGGGTCTTCCGTTCCAATTTTTTATCGAAATTTTCTTATTTAAGGCATACAAGTAGCGAGCATTTTCCTAACATTATCGCCTTCTTTACGAGTGGAGTGATTCATTCAATTTTGAAAAATTGTCCATTTTCATATTATTTTATTTTTCTTTTTTCAGCCCCCCCCCCTCCTCGGTCAGAATGAAAATTTTTTTTGTTCCAAAAAGAACCCCGAAAAAAAAGTTGGGCCGAAAGCAAGAAAAAAAAACATTGGTAAACAATTTTATAAAAACATTATTTTTTATGGGCAATAAGCATCAATTTGAAGCATGCTGGCCCTTATTTTCAGGAAATAAAAACTTGATAGTCATTGTTAAAACCAGGGGGTTCGCATTAAAAATTTTATCCTTATCCAATGAAATCAGATTAATTTTTATTCTAATGGGTTGTATTTTTTGTCGGAATGAATATTTTCCAATTCCCGAATCCTAAAGCCTATTTCAGGGTAAAATTTGTGATTTTTCAAAAAAGAAACTAACTCCATAAGGTGAAAAATATGGCCAAGGCAGAGGCATTTGATAACCATAAACAAATCGTACATGAACAATGTCATCGTCGCTTACAATAATGGTACAATTTTGTGCAACAGAAAACTATTGTAATTAATCAAAAATTATTTGATTTAAAAATTTAAATTTTTAAATTTTACTTCCTCATTAGCAACAATATTAATATACGAGGTTTGTCCATAAGTTGCACGACTGCGCATGAATTTTTGTGCACAGAATGTAAATTTGGAAAGCTGTTCATTTAATGCAATTTTTAAAAATGCAAAGCCAAAAAATCCTTGGGTTCGCGTCACGGCCAATGGATTTTGCCCAGTTGGATTAACATGATCCACGTACAATTTCACCTAAAATTTTAGATTCTTTTTTTAAATTGATTTAAATCTTTAAATACCTCATAAAATTCATCAGCAGGAATTTTCCCGTTCATTATTTCTTGTTGAATTAGGAAAATAAATTTCTTTTCAATTGTTCCCGCCGATTTTTGTATGAGTAATAAATTAATTACAGCAATTAAATAAATCATCATTTGTTGAATCCGCTAAATTATGTTTTATTATAATGAATAACATTAATTTTTCTAATATTTTTTTATTCATTATGCAAAAGGTTTATATTAGATTTTCATTTAAAATTATTATTTAAATAATTTATTATAGCAATTAAATGAATTGTCATTTTTGAATCGGCTAAATTACGTTTTATTATAATTAATAACAATAATATTTATTAAATTTTTTTTATTGCAAAAAATTAGATTCGATACCATCAATAACTATTATATAATTCATTCTCATATAATTCTTCTGTAAAGAATAAAATTTTTTATTTGCATTTCTTATTATAATTTCTCATTATATGACGCAGAAAAATAAAATGCAACAATTAACAGCCTACATTAAAATTAATTACTTACGTTGGCATAATTTTCATTAAGTTCCAATAAGCAAATAAATAAAAAATATTTTTTTTATTTAAAATCGAAAAATAAAAATGTTTTTTCAAATTTTATCCACATGAAATGGCACATAACACGTCGCATTTCCATCCTCCTCCTGGACAATTGTCTATACAGTTTAGGCATCCGTATGAGGCCATCCTCTTCATCCTTGGCATTGGCATTTTTTCTGCAAATGTTATTTCGTCACCGTAAAAAATTGGTCTAAAATAATTAAATTAATTAAGTTAATTTCTTTTTATATTTTAAACCTTTCCCTGTCGACAAAAGCTTGAACAAATTCAAAATTGTTGTCGTCAAAAAGGTAAAAGATTAGAAATGGAATGACAATTAAATATTTGACCATAATTATAGCAAAAAGAAAAAAAACCTTAAATAATTAATAAATCAATTAAAAAATGAGAATACTATGAGTTTTTTGATAAAGACATTTTCAAATATTAGCTAAATAATAACTCAACATTCGAATTAACGAAGAAGTCGATTCGGTAACTTTATTCTTTCGAAATTTTAAAAATTTTTAAATGCTCTAATAAATGAAAAGAAAGATGATTTTTAGGGGGTTTATTTTCAAATTTTCTTGTATTTTTACTTACAGTTTTTTTTCTCAAAAATGCCAAAATATGTTTTTATGTGCTAAAACGGCAAAATATGTGTTTTTCTGTTTTTATAAGTCGCTCTAAATCAAAAATTGTTCGGAAAAAATGCTATTTTTTGGTTTCTCTCGCCATGACTAAACAGCAAAAAAAAAACATGTAAGAACATAAAAATCCCAGCTCTATTTATAAAATATTGGCAATAAATTTTAAAGAAAATATTTATTTGAATTTTAATTGTTTCCACCATTTCATTGACAATTTATAAAACAAATTTCACACGAAAATTTAAAATTAATTCACTTGAGGTAATTCAAAATTGATGTGATTTACTAACACGAAGAAGAAGAGAAAGACTGTGAATCGGTAAAACAAAATGAAATTGGCGAACAAAATAAATTCTTTTCAATTCGCGATTTTTATTGGGGTATTTAATAGTGAATTCATCATGAATGATTTATTTTTATGTGATTTTTTTGTTGTAAAGAATTTTTAAATTATTTTAAAGGCGTTTAAAACACTTGGTAAAGAATAAAAATTTGAGGGTAAATAAATATTTAAAAAAATATATTTTTAATATAGATGAATGAATAAGCAAATAATTTTTACTTTATTCAAATTTAAAATTATTTAATTTTCTTCAAAAAAATATTTGGTACTTTCCTGTTTGGAAGGCACACCACATTTAAAAAATGCAACAAACATTGTTCAATATTAAAAGAAGACTTATTTTGAAGGCATAAAAGCAACAATTTCCGCCAAAATTTCCTCAAATGCAGCGACGTTACGTCGCTAACAGCCCTCGCGTCATAGAAATTCGCATAAATACGAATCAAACAATTTAAAAAAAATGGAGTGTGCCTTCAAAACAGGAAATTACCAAATATTTTAATATGATTGAATAAACAAAAAATTCTACTTTCTTCAAATTGAAAATATTAAAAAATATAAAAGTAGAATTTTCAAGAATTATTGCGGTTCTGGTTGACTCCACTCATAATTATTTTAATTATTTTTTAATTAGACTAATTTCCATTAAGCTAAATTATGAATGGGTATGAGATATGTCTGAGCATTAAAAATAGAAAACGGGCGAAAGTATCGCACAAACAATGGGCAAAAATGAATCAGCCCAAAGTAGAGACAAACACTCACTCACTCATTTTCCATTCACTTACGGCGCGGTGGTAAGGCGATTTGCGACGGACGGACGACGAAATGTAAACGATGGGAAAAGCACAGCAAAAAAAAAAAATTAGGGATGGGATTTTTAAGGATGAAAAAGTCCAAAATAAGGCCGTAAATAAGGGCGAAAAAGTCAAATTTAGGGTATAATTTTTAAAATTGCTGTTTTTTACATGAAATAATTTCAGACTAAGGCAAACAATTTTATTCACTGATTGCAGTACAAATAAGCTATAGAAAATTTTTTTCATTTCTTAGGGTCTATTTTTGAAAAATTTAGTGTCGATTCATAGGGGTATATTTTTCGAAATTTTTTTGGGTCGATTCTTAGGGGTGTATTTTTCGTTTTTTATTGCATTTTTGTTAATAAATTTTGGACAAAACGCCAAAATAAGGGCAAAAACTTATTTTAAGGGCGAACATCCAAAATAAGGATTTTTAAGGGCGAACATCAAAAATAAGGATTTCTAAGGTCTAATAAGGGCGTGAAAACGCAAAATTTTCAGACAAAAAATGTGTTTTTCGTGTATTTCTCGTTGAGTTAAAGCCGCAGAAAAAATAAGTAAAGACTTAGAAATCCCATCCCTATTGATCATTGAAATTAATGCATATTTTTAATTTGTTTTTTATTTTTTCCGCTAACTAATTTATTTTATAAACTTGAAAGTCTTTAAAAACAGAGTTCTGTCGCACATCATTTATATTGATCGATTTCTGATCATTCACAATGCGTATTAATGTTCTTCACGGCTCAGCGTCCAAATCAGCCATCAAAGCCCATTCCACCGCCAAATCCGCCGCCAAATCCACCGCCGCCGTAGCCATAACGCTTTTGCCGAAGTGGAACACTTAAAATTTAATTTAAAAAAGGAACAAAAAACTTTTTGAAAAATCTTCAAATTATAAAATTAGGTTGTTTTTTTTTGCACTTTTGAAGCATTCAATTTTTAAGAAATAAAACTTCCAATTTTTGCCGAAATTTTCCTAAAAATTGGCGGAATGTGAAATTACGGCGTCAAAAAGTGCCGTAATTGGTCTGGCACAGCCATTAGAAAGAAAAATGGAATGCCAAAAATAAAAAATAAAAATTTATACCTTTCAATTTGATTGTCCACTGCTGGCATGGCAATTGTTAATGAAAGGCAAATGGCAATTATCAGCAGAAGAACAAAAATGGTGGACGAAGAAGACATTTTCAGTGTGAAATTTTGCTGAAACAAAAATATTCTAATGATTTCCAATTAAACACTATCATCTGCCTTTAAATAGAAAGGTTTGCGCACATTAATTAGTAATTAATACTTGCAAATTACTAATTAAAGACAAATTAGGTGCACAAGTTTTTGTAAAAAAAAAAATCCATCCCCAATTCGATGAATGAATGAATAAAATTAAAAGAAAATTCATCAAATTACGTGATACTCTTGATACTCTTTGGTCGGAAACAACAAAATTTTGTTCGTTGAATCCAAAACACTTTGAATAGGCTTTTAAAAAATTAAAAAAAAAAAATTCAAATTACCATTTTTAATTAGAGGTACAGGAAAAGCACACGTTTTTAGGACTTCAAGACGAATCTGGCATTCCACAGCGTAATTTGATCAAAGTAACGCCAGAATTTGTTTTTTCATAAATTTTTATGCATTTTTAGGGAATAACGGTCCGATCGAACAGCATTCTTTTAATGTTCGAATGATTTTACGAAAATGACAAGGCAAAATCATGGGAAAATTTTGCCAGTTATTTGAAAGAAATTAATTGTTTTTTCTAATTAAAAAAAACAGTTTCAAAATTGTAAGCATTTCGTAAGTTGCTAGTGGTGCCGTCCATCCGCTGACGAAAAACAAATAAATTATGCCAACATTTTAAGTGCGTGCCACGTTTTTTTCTGCTTCTCTGTTTATATACAAAAAAAATTTTAATGTTTGACATTATGAAACTATATATAATAAATTGTTTTTACATAAACATATTAAAAAAAAAATCCACGAAATATAACAAAAAATTAAAATTAATTTCAATTAAATATTATTTAGCGATTTAATAAATGCCTCCTCATTTTTGCATCTTTATAATTTTATTCAATCTCATCCAAATCACACATAATGTTCCGCCGGCGGGCCTACGTGGTGGCTTAAGAGGCGGTAATTTTTAAAAATATTTTAATAATAAATAATTCAATACTTGTATGAGGGGGGGGGGGGTCAAAAAAACCATCCAAATGAAAATATTTTTTGATATAACTTTGCTTAAACGCAACCAAATTTTTAATTCTTCATATCATTCGGAATCCCTAATTTGTAAGTGTTCTCTATTATTCAAAATTTTAAAAAAGTTTCGTTAAGTTTTAAGAAAGTTATGGCTTAAAATGTTCAAAAACTTGGTTTCTTTATCTTTTCAGTTTATAACTTTTTTGAAACATAAGTAATTTTTTTTTGATATTTTTCAGTATAATAGGAAACGCTTAGGGCTAGCTAAAAATACCAAGATAATAAAATTTGGTTCGTTTTGGGCGAAGTTATGAATAATTTTTCTGTCCAAAATTTTCTATTTGATGGTTTTTTGACTAACGTCCCAACCCAAAAAACACCCCAACAATTCTTTCCGATTTCAGTGTTCAATGATGTTTATTGGACTTTTCAAAATCTTGAATTTTTTAATTTTCCACACCATGAAGCACGCCATGTTGTGCTTGACCAATTATATTTGGAATATTTTATGGAGAAAAATGAGCAAAATGGAAATGAAAAAAGGCTAAAAATTGCAACATTCACCCTTTTTTATATGATTCGATGGAAAATTGAACAGAAAAAACAATTTTTATTGTCAATTCAAAGTGTGGATGAGGATGGAGAATACACAGGCAGAACATTATATGAGAAAAAAAAGGCTGCTATAAGAGGGTAATTCATAGTGCTGAACTCGAGACCGAGACTTGACCCCCGAGACTCGAGACCGAAAGTCGCGAGACCCAAAAAACTCGAGACGCGAGGCTTTTTTCAAAAAATTTTCTTATTAATTTAAAAAATCGGTTAAAACTTTCTTAAATTGAAAAAATAAAAATTTTAAGGCTTTTCCTAACAAATTTTCGCTTTTTTGATTTATTCAAAAATGGTCAAAAAATTTATACATAAATATGTATAAAAAATTATGTATAAAAAACCCAAAATATGTAATTTTTTTGGGGAAAAAATTCTTCGTAAAAGGTGAAATAGGCACGAAATACCATTAAAAAATGACCAAATTGGGCTTAGAATCACATTTTAGTATTTTTAAAATTAACTTTTGATATATCTTTTTTGAAGGAGAAAAAAAAACGATTTTAAAGGGTAAATTTTCAATTATTATTTAATTATCTCATTTATCGATATGGTGCCAAAAAAGAAAACAAAGCAAAAACATAGGGGTCAGCAAAAAAAAAGTGATTGGAATTTTTATACCAAAATTTATTTCTTTTTTTATTTAAAATTTATATAAATTTTAGCATAATCTGTGATTATATAAAAGAAGAAACATCCATAACAACATTATGTTTAATGGTGATTAGGAAAAATTATTTGTTGGAAGTTTTAGACGAAAAAAGCCCAAATTTTAACAAAAGTCACATCGAATCACCGGCTAAAAGTGACGAATGTTTTGACGAATCAGTTGCTGAGCGCATAATTGATGAAAATAATGAAGGAATTGTTGAATGGATGCTCAGCGATATGCTCCACTTTTTTGACAAAAGACAGCGATTGAACAAATATTTGGAGTAATTAAAACCAATTAAATTTTTATTGAATTTAACACATTTTTTAGAATAAGAAATTTATATTATTTTAAAAATATACAATAAATAAATAACTAAACTTTAATTTAATAAAAATATAATGAAAAATATTTTAAGTAATTTAAATCTGATAATTTTTATAAAATTTAAGACATTTTTTTGGAATAAGAATACTAATTTATTTAAAAAATAATAAATAACTAAAATTTAATTAATAAAATCAAATTAAAATATTTTAAGTAATTAAATTAATTAAATTTTTATTTAATTTAAGATATTGTTTTGTACTAAAAAAAGTTATATTATTATAAAAATTAAATATAACTAAACTTTAATTTAATAATAATATAATGAAAAATAATTTGAGTAATTAAAATTAATTAAATTTTTATTGAATTTAAAACAATGGGATTTTTATAACATTAATAAATAAATATAAAAGTAATATTATATATTATATTTAAAGACAGATTTTGAAAAAGAAAGATGAAAATTTAAAGTTCGATGCATATAATAAACTGGTAATTCTGTTCGGAATCGCTCGATCGGCATTGATTTGCAACGCATATTTTGTTCAATTGGGTGAAATTTGTAAGTGGGGAGTAGAAATGCCAAAACATGCAAAATAATGATCAGTAATTAGTAGGGTTATAAGTAGGGTCAAGATTTTTAGGTCTTAACTAAATTTTTTGCTCAATTGATTTGAAGAAAGGAGCTCAAAAAACGCATTTCTGCATTAAAAATTTTCGATTCTGATGTCATTATCGGTCACTAGAAATCACTATTTTGACGACTTCGTCTCTAAAATAGTTAAAAGTCACTATTTTGGCGTTTTGTCACTATTTCGACATTTTTGGAAAATTCCTTAACAAAAATGCAGCAATAAAACCAAAAAATACACCCCTAAGAATCGAGCTAAAATTTTTCAAAATATACTCCTATGAATGAAAAAATTTTCTCAAAAATTTACTTTCTTGGCAAAAATTTCTAATTTTAAAAACTTTTTTTAGGTAACTATTTTGGTTTTTTGCTCTTAAAAATCCCAGTCCAACTCATTTGCAACTGCAATCAGTGAATAAAAATTATTTTTGCTCAATTTTTGGCTGAAAATTATGTCACTATTTGTCACTAATTCGGACTTTTTTCCACTATTATGGCACTATTTTGGCATTTTTACTCACTATTTTAGTTAACTATTTCGAGATTTTTCGTCACTAAAAGTCGCGACCCTATTTATAAGCGCATAAAATATGCACTAAAAACCAGAAAAAGGCTAAAATATGCACTAAAATATGCCTTAAAAATTACTTAAAATGGCTTTTAACCATCAAAAAAATGACAAAAATTGTGTAAAAATACAGAATTTACTTTAAAAATATCAAAACAGTAGCTAAGGAGCTTTTTTAGACAATGCAAAAAATTTTGATTTTCAAAATGCAATTCGAATTTTTTAACTTTTATCATATGCTAAAACAAAATTACATTTTTTAGGCACGCGATTTCAAATAAAAAAAATTCTAAAATTTTGCCATTTTTATGCTTTGGTTAAATAATTATGATAATTTCCCACTTCTTCTAAAAATTTGCAAAATATGAATATTTAGTACAACAATTAAGATTTTGGAGGCCAAAAATGAGAAACAATTTTAAAATGGCATTTACTGAAAATTATTAATTATAATTTATTTTTCAAGGACCTCAATTGAAACTGCAATTTTCAAGTACCCATCGCAAAATTTGACTAATCAAGAAATTATATTCTTGTCATTTAGAAAAAATTGTAGTCAATTTAGTCTTTTCCTTAATTCCATACTTTAATCATTTTAATTACCTTTTCCCATTTTAAATATTTATTTTAATTCATTTTATTTTTAGGCGGCTTTTCTTTGCCAGACGCTTTGTATCAGTTGACATACATTGAATATTTTGAAAATGGCACCGAATTAGGCAAATGGCGAACAAAAATGGTCATCGAATTCAACCTGTACAATTATTGGATAAAAAAATTGGTTGATGAACAACATGAAGAAATTGAAAGAATTCAAAGTAATTTCAATTATTATACAGTTTGACATGGCGGCCTTTAAAAAATTTTTGAATTCACCAGGGATTTTATGTGAATATTTTTTCGGGAATTTTCACCCCGATCCGAGACTTTTATATCCTCGAATAACGGTGATGAAACATAAGTTTAAAAAAATTAAAAAATTAATGCCAGGATTGATTTTATGTGAATGTTGTGAATGTTTTGTCGGGAAAATTTATCACCGATCCATGACTTTTCTCTCCCAATGTCGGGGATGAAATCTAAGTTAAAAAAATTAATACCCGGATTTATGTGAATATTTTGTCGGGATTTTTCTCCCCAATCCGTGACTTTTATCTCCCCGAATAACGGGGAAGAACCCTAAAAAAAATTGTTATGAAAATTCTATAAAAAAATTTATAAAATAAAGTAGTTTGTTATTCAAAACTCGAAAATAGGGACAGTCATAGAAATTTTAGGCATTTTGGGAAGCTCTGCTCTTAAATTTTTAAAATTAATTTACAATTAAAAACAAATTATTTAAAAACAGTTTTTTTATGCATTGAAAAAGATGATTTAAAAATCGCAAAAGCGCAACAAATTGGAATAAAAATGGCATTTATGGCAATTATAATGGATTTTTGGTGCAATATTAGCCGAATATTTTGGTATAATGAGAAAAAAATTCGACAACGAATTGAGCAATTGTTGAGCAATATTAAAGACAAAACATTAAAATACATCGCAGAAAAAATGACTAACATTAATGTGGATGAACATGAAAAACAGCAAGGCAAAAAGGTAAATTAAATATGTAAATTAATTTTAATTAAATTCGATATTTCATTATTTAAAAATAAGTTAGAAAAAATTATCTTCATTTTACCTGTTTTTGTCTCTATCTTTTAAATTTTTAATAAAGCATGTTTAATTAAGTCTGTTTTTTTAAATAAATCAAAACTTTGGGTTTTATTTTCTATTATATTTTTAAAATTTTTAATTGGCCGAATCACAAAAATAAAAATATAGAAATATCATTTTATTAATTAAAGTGTCATCAAATAGATTTAAATCTGTCTTTTAGTTGAAAGAATTGTTATTGTGGGAGAACGGACCCGAAGACATGTCAATTTATAAAGCACTAACAATATGCATTAAAAATGCCATCTCTGAATTCAATAAAAGGTTAATTAAGCAAAAAGCGTAAAAAATAATTATATTTGATTTAAAAAATTTTACAGTAATTTTTACTGCACTATAATTAATAATTAATTGACCTTAAAATTTTGAATCTAAAAAATTTAAAATAAACAAATAATGTAAAAACAAATTAATTTTGAAACCGTTTAAATTTTTCCTCATATTTGTTTTTATATTCATATGTTGATATTAATTTGTTATAATTAATCATTTAGCGTAAAAAATTATGAGATTTTTAAAATTTTTTTATTATTTATTATAAAATTTCATCAGTAAAATTCAATTAATACGAATTAAATCAACAAATGCAAACACAGACAACCAATTAGTCCTGGAATTAAGCCCTAAAAAATTTGTAACTCTGCCTATTTTGACTAAAAACATCAATTTTATAGATATAATTAACATAAAAATCTTTGAATAAATCGACATTGAAAACGAAAATTTTAAATGCTTTACATTGATTTTTTAATTTATTCAATTTCTGAGTTAGCATTAGCACCACTTTTTCTGATCTTTTTCTTTCGTTAAATTAATTTTGATCATAATCTCCAAAAATAAATTTTGTTTGATCATTTGATCACTTTTAGATTTTCTCCGTCAAAAATTCACAGTTCTGAAAAAGTGCATGAATTGCAGCGATCAATCTTTACAAAATTGATCACTTGCACTGCGAACAAAGCCAAAAATAACCATCATGGCACAACAAATGATGACTTTTTGTCCAAATTGCATTTTGACGTTTTGGCACAAATCTGTGAAGCGGATGATCAAATGAAAGAAATTGTGTTGAAAAACAGTAAGCCAAAAAAGCAAAAAATTACAAACAAAAATATATAGAAATTTAGAAAAGCATTTGAAGGATTTTATGAACGCAAATTGGTACAAAAAATTATCTGGTTTACTTGAGAAGGTAAGGGTAAGAATTATTTTATTACATAATTCATTAGTTAATTTGACCACTTTTTGGCCAGAGCTCCGTTCTTCACATTTTTTTTAAAATCTCATTTTGCTGAAGGGCAAATCACTGATTTAGTTGAAAATAGATTTTTCCATTTTTTATCTCACATTTTATTGCACTAATCTCATTGAAATGCCGACAGAAAAATTAAAATAATAGTGATTTTGTTAACACATTTAGCCAACACCTAGCAAAATAAATATAAAATTTTCAAAATTTACTATAAAAAATAAAAAATATTTTATTTAGGAGGATGAATATTTTTCTGTATCCGAAAGTTTTAACGAATCTGACGGTTCAGAAAATGAAATATTTGATGACCCATCAGAAACAATTATTGAGCAAAATGAAAATTCAAAGAATTTAATGGAAAAACATTCAATTAAAAATATGAATTTTGAATTTGGTGAAAAAAGTGCAGAAAAATGTGAAAACAAAAATTTCAAAAACAATTTAACAACAACAAAAATGGATGAAAAAAACAGTGACGACGAATTTTTGGCATTAAATACAGAAAATGAAGAACAATGGACAAAGAAAAAAGAGCAGCAGAACAAAAAAGCAAAAAATATTAATGTAAGAAAAAATAAAAATAATAATTCGGCAAAAGAAACGACGGAACAAAAAAGGAAAGGAAAAAATGGCAAAAATAAATTGGAAGAAAATGATGTGAATTTAAATTTAAATGAAAAATTATATAGCAAAAAGAAAATGATGGAAATTTTAACTCCTGAAAATGAACAGTTAATTGAGCAGAAAAATGGAAAACATTGCAAAAAAATGTTTAGTGGAATTGGCTTGAATAAAATAGCAGGCAATAATTTTTCTTAAATTTTTTCGTTTTTCGTTTTTTTTAAATTTTTTATTTTGTTTCAATTTATACGATTTTAATTTTAAATAATTTTTTATTAGAAGGATAGATGTTAAATTTAATTTTTTATTTTTTTAGATTTGCTGGATGAATCAATTTTCAAAAAGATTTTTCAAAATTTTTTGGAAAAACATTGGGAACCCCAAAGCATGGAGAAGCAATGCATGGAATATTTAGGCACAATTGCATTATTTGCCAGAGCAATTCAAGCAAAAATGAATTTTATTGAACAAATGTCGAAACATTGGGCTAATAAATCGGTGAATGGAATTGCCAAAAAATGGGAACATTTTATTTTTAATCAAAATATTGTATTCGAATTCGAACAGTTTGTACAAATCAAATTGTATTTTCTGCACAATCAGCTTGATGAATATGCTTTTGAGTAAATATATTAATAATTAAAATAATTCATAAATTTGTTGCACATAAAAAAATGGTATTTTTCGTTTCCTTTTATATAATAGTTTTGAAATTTTAATTTAATAAGCACCTGTAACACGAAATTTGATATTTTTTAGCAATTAATTAGCGGGAAAATTAATTTGAAAGCGTTCTTTTGATGGTTTTCATAAAGCATCGATGAAGACTTGTTATTTATTATTTGAAACTCATTATGAAAATATATTTAAAAAAATTAATTTAGTCTAATATTTGTTTCAGGCAATCAATAAATTTTCTTGAAAAATTTTTTCATTTTTCATTTTGTTGGGTAGGGCGGGGAATTCCTCCCAATTTCCCCCTTGACTTCGGGCCTGATTATAATAATTTATTTTAGTCTATTCTAAATTTTTATTTATTTATTTTTATTCAGGCAATCAATAAATTTTCTTGAAAATTTTATTCAAATAATTGATGGAAATGAGACAGACAAAATCAAAAATTATGGGAATTATTCACCTCAATCACCAAATGATCACCAAACAACCCAATTTGGCACATATAATTCTGATGAATTCAATGCAATTTTTGCCACATTGGAAATGCATGAATGTTCGATGCTAATTGCAAAAGGAGTGATCAATTTTGAAATGATCAAACAAATAAAATTGGCCCATTATTTAAACGGTGAAACATTTTCAAATGCGGGAAATCCGCCGCCCAAAAAATGCTTATGTATCGATGCTAAAATTGAGCAGCAATATGTCAGCAAGCTGCAGAAAATGATGAAGCAGAAAAAATTGGGTAATTTTTTAAGTTTCACAAATTTAAAGTTTTTTGATAGTTATTCAAAATCAAAATTTTTATATTATAACTTTTGTGGCAAATAATTGCCAATTATGTAATTACTCGAAACTTTTTATTATTCATTTTTAAAGTATCTATTTTCAGATTTATATTTACAAAACCAAAATTTTTCTGATCCCGAATTTGGCCATTATAATTTGATAAGAATAAATGTGAAAAATCGCGAAAAAGAAAAACTAATTTCGAAAGAGGTTAATTTTAATTAAAATAATCATTTTTAAATATTTGTATTTTTAGATTCAAAATTTTGTTTCTCCCAAAATTAATCCGATTAAAAAAGAAGCAATAAATCATTTAAAACTAAATATCAAAACATCAGTAGAGAAGTGGACAGCTCAATTTACAGCAATTAGTAATAATTATTAATTAAAATTAGCTAATTGATATTTCAATTTATTATTTGTTTTAGAACCTCGATTGCTTGTTGGTGGCTCACTTTTAATGAATGGTTTTGTGGATGGATCTGACATGGATTTGCTCTGTGTTTTACCAGACGAAATTAAATTTGACCAATTATTTAATGAAGAGGATAATTGCTTATACAAATTTCTTAAAAAAGTAAATTTAAAAAAATATTATAAAAAACACTACAGAAATAAATTAATTTAAATTTTTAAATATATTGGCTAAAAATAATTTGAAAATTATATTTAAATAAATTTATTCTTTAATCTTTTGAAAAAAATATATTGAGTGATTTACTTTTGTTTTCCACACAAATTACCACTAATTAAGTTTGAAAAAATAATAAATAATTATTTTTTAGAATTTAAATGACGTCATCAGCGTTAATTGGCTGCAGGGCAAAGTGAACATTTTGCGAATTAATCATGAACAAATTGAAGTTGATTTTTTGCCGGTTATTGTGCCTGGAAAATATTTATTAGAAAAAGACATTCATATTGAGGATGATCAACTAATTAAGCAAATGACCGATGAAACAAGCATTTACCCTTTGGCAGGTAAAAAACGACAAAATATGAAACAAAAAAATATATAAATAAGATTTGTGAAATAAATTTAAAAATAATAAATGAAAAAATGGGCCACCATCAATTAAAAATTAATTTTGATAATAGAAAAATTAATTTTAAAACTATTAAAATAAGATAAGTTTATTCCATAAACAAAATCAATTAATAGTTAATTTAATAAAAAAAAATGCTACTTAATTCATATAGTTAAAAAATTTATTGCAAATAACACAAAATATCAATGTAAACAATTAAATTCATTTTATTTCAATAAATCAAGTTTAGGCTACAGATCATCAAAATACCAATTATCGCTTATCCCAAATCATAAAGAATTCTCTGCACTTTTAAAGGCAGTCAAATTGTGGGCAAAAAGTAATAAGCAAAATTTTAATTTTAATCTTTTGAATTTTTAAGATAAACAAATATATTCGGGAATTTTTGGCTACTTAAATGGTGCCACTTTGTCAGTGATGGCGTCAAAAATTTGCATTCTGTTCCCCGACGCACCGCTGACCTTTTTATTATATCAATTTTTCTCTGATTATGCAAATTGGTAGGATTTTTGTCTCTTTTGTAATGAATGCTATTTATATTAATTCTTATTAAAGATTTACAAATTATTTTTTGAATTTTTTCTTATATCTTTTATCATTAATATCATTACAGATTAAAATAAAAAAAGATCTGCGTTCACTTATTTCTGAGTTAAAACTTTATTTTTCGAATTAGTAATATCATAAACCTTTTAATAATTGATTAATTCGATCACATTCTCTGATCTAAGTCATTCTTTGTTTCAAATAATTATTTTTTATTTTAGGAATTGGTCTCAAGCAGTGCTTTTAAAGAAATTGACACCCGTTACAATGAATCAAATTGTGCGAAAATGGCCACCTCTTTTTGGCATTTCGCCAATGACTGTTATAACGCCAAAGTTTCCTGAACAAAATTCAACATTCAATGTGAACACTTACACAATTGAAACAATAATTGACGAATTAAAAATTGGTTAATAGTTTTTAAATTATTATTTTTTAAATTAATTTAATTTAATTTGCACTTCGTTTAGCAAACGAAATTCTGACGGAAGACATTAAAAAATGGAAAAACATTTTCCAAAAAAGGAAAATGAAACAAAGTTTTGATCATTTTGCGATCATTTTATGTTCGGGAAATGAATTTGATGAATTTTTGAAATTTTGTGCTTATCAAAGGAGCAAAATCCGTGAAGATTTGCTTGGCTGGGCAAATCAACAAAATGTGGCGGAAATTATTGAACAATTTCATCTGATCCCTCAATCGGAACAAAAATTCGCATGCAAATTGAAAAAGTAAGAATATATTATTAATTCAATTAAAATAGACTAATTAGTATTAAATTTCGAAAGATTTTTTAATAAAATTTATTTGAATTGTTTCATTTAAATGAGTAAACTTTTTTCGAAAATCATTTTAGCTCGTCAGAAATTTGTAATTTTAAACCATAAAATAAAGGAATGTTAAATTACTAGGATTTTTTAATAAATTAAATTAAGTAATCGTGCTTTTTGCCATTTATGGGTTGTTGGCTTAAAATTAAAAAATGGAGGCAAAACAAGAAAAAATTTAATAAATTTGCTTCCAATTTATCAAATCGAACATAATTCGAATCAAGAAAGCAATCAATCTTCAATACAATCATTTTATACTGAAGTAGAAAACCTTGCAAAAATGTAAAAAAGAAAAAATTTATTATTATTATTATTATTAATATTTAATTAATTAAATTAATTCCAGGATCAAAAGCTTCCAATTTATATCCACGGAAGAATGATTTTGATTATTTATTTATTAAAATTTATTATTCTTTTTATAATGTATGAATTTGTTATTAGATTTTTATGAAACTACAAAATTATAAAAAAAGACAAATGAGTTTAATATAATATTTTTTTTGATCAGTTATTAATTTTGGATTAAATAATCATTAAAAAGTAATTAATTTAAATTAAATTTACATATACTTATACTACTCGGCCTGGACCCAGCAAAAACCCAGGACTGGATCAACTCAACAACTAATTGATTAGGCATTTTTCTGGCAGTTATTTTTTAATTTTAATTAGTTTTTGTGGGTCCTTTCTCATTTGGGTCTTGTCGGTGTGAGTCCTTTGTCAGGTGATCAGGTGGGTTATTTGTGCGTGGATCCTTTGTCGGTGTGAGTCTTTTGTCTGTGGTCCTTTGTCCTTGGGTCCTTTGTCGGTGTGAGTGATTTGTTAGGTGGGTTATTTGTCCGTGGATCCTTTGTCGGTGTCCTTTGTCAGGTGGGTTATTTTTCGTTGGATCCTTTGTCGCTATGATTCTTTTTTCTGTGGTCCTTTGTCCTTGGGTTCCTTGTCGGTGTGAGTCCTTTGTCAGTTGGTTATTTGTCCTTGATCTGTTGTCAATGTGAGTCTTTTTTTTGTGGTCCTTTGTCCTTGGGTCCTTTTTCGGTGTGAGTCTTTTGTCCGTGGATTCTTGAGAGGACACCCTTATGCTCTTTTCGCTATGAGATCACTTACCTTGACATTGATCAAGCGCAAACTTTATAAATCATGAATTTTTTTTGAATGCAATAAAAAATTTTAAAATTCTTTCACCAGCTAATAATGTCTAACCTTTATTATTATTTTTATTCCATTATCTTTTTATTGACAATCCGATTATTGGTGCCATTAATTTCACGGATCAGCGTCCAAATCCCATGCCCATTCCGCTGCCCATGCCCATGCCCATTCCGCTGCCCATGCCCATTCCGCCGCCCATGCCCATTCCGCCGCCCATTCCACCGCCAAATCCGCCGCCGCCCATTCCACCGCCGTAGCCATAGCCACCATAGCCGTAGCCACCATAGCCGTAGCCACGCTTTTGCCGAAGTGGAACACTTAAAATTTAATATATAAATCGAAAACCACCAGGTTTTCAAAAGTAATAAATATTTTTTGCACATTTGAAGCATTCAATTTTTGAAAAACCAAAAATTCCTTTTTAGCTGGAATTTTTCCTAAAATTTGCGTAATATGAAATTCCGGCGCTAAAAAGTGCCGGAATTGGTCATGCACAGCACAGCCATTAGGGAGATAAATTGAATGCCAAAATCAAAATAAAATAATACCTATCAATTTGATTGTCCACTGCTGGCATGGCAATTGTTAATGAACAGCAGCAGATGGCAATTATCAGCATAAGACAAATAGTGAACGAAGAAGACATTTTCAGTGTGAAATTTGCTGCTACAAAAATATTCCAATGATTTCCAATTAAACACTATCATTTGCTTTTAAATGGAAAATAATTGCCCACATTTAATTACTAATTAATTAGTGGTAAAAGAACCCAATTCGACGAATTGAAGGATAAAAATTTGGTTTTTGAATGAAAATTCAGCAAATTACGTTAGGTATATTCTTTGTTCACAAAAAAATTTGTTCGCTGAATACAAAAATTATTTTCGATTTTTTCTAAATTTCCTAATTTTGTTTTATAATTTATTATTCAAAGAATTTCATAAAAAAAACAGCAGAAAGTAAGAAATGAGAAGCATAAAATAAAATGTTGCATCACGGAAATTAAAGTTTATTATTTTAATAAAAGAATTAAAATTTTGCAATTTCGAATAACAAGTTAATTACATTCATTAGTAATTAATTAAAAGTTGCTCAAGAACAAAATTAAATGACGCGTAATTCGTTCTGGTTAATTGAGCGTCTATTTTTCTAATGAAATTATTACGTTCCGGTTTTGTTGCCCATCCATCCAGCATCAGCAGACCATTTGGTTTTTGTTTTTAAATTTCATCGGGTGTTGGTGTGAATCTGATATTAGTTCTCGCAAATTACAAAACCTCATTTTAGTAAAATTCGAAACAAATAATTATCGGTAAGCACATGTTAATTAATTGATTAAAACCAAAGTTAATTAATTATTTTTTAAATGGATAATGAAAATTCAAAAAAATTGATAAAAACTAATAATAATTGATGGAAAAAGTAAAAAAAATTCAAAATTAATTAAAAAACTATTTTTCACATTATATTTTATTGGTTTTAAGTTTGGTTTTTTACTTTTTCCTTCAATAATTTTTTTGTAATATTTGTTCCATTATATTTTTATTGACCATTTGATTATTTTTACTGTATATTACCATTAATTTATTCAAATAAATTAATTATAACAAAAAAATGTGCTTTTACATAATATAAATATTATGGTCACAAATATTCTAATTTCATTTTGTTTTCTTTTGATCCATTTCATTAGCCGAAAAATCCTCCCATTGGCATTCCGCCAACAAATCCCATGCCCATGCCGCTGCCCATCCCAAAGCCATTGCCCATTCCACCGCCAAATCCACTGCCAAATCCGCCGCCCATTCCACCGCCGTAGCCATAGCCCCAACGCTTTTGTCGTTTCAGTTGCTCGCTGATAAATTTGAAAAAAATTAAAATTAAATTTTTTGAATTTTGCTAGGAACAGAAAATCGCTTAAAAGGTACTAACTAAAAAGCACAAATTCCCTAAAATATACACTAAAAGAAATAATATTAGCCACTTTTAGCCAAAATTACATAGAAAAGCCAATTTGAAAAATATTTTTATTGTAAACATCTAATTTTTTTTTATAAATATAAAAATTTAGAAAATTCAAAATTTTAGTCCAAGACAAATAAACCTTTACTGAAACCAAGGGCGTAGGCAGGGGGGGGGACTGAGGGGGCTAAAGCCCCCCCCCCCCGCCGAAACACAAAAAGTAAAAAAATTTCAGTAATTTTTTTAGAAATTTTAAGCAATTTGCTTAACAAAATTGCATTAAAATACTTAAAAATTTTCCCGGCGGCACCTATCGGCACAGCCGGACCCACATTTTACCTTATTTTTGAAAAATGGAGGCCAAAATGGCAAAAAAAAGTAATTTTTTGGCGAAAAACGGCGAAAAATTTTGTAAAATACACCCCCCTAATTCGGGATTTCAAAAAACCAAAAATATACACCTAAAAATCGACTTAAAAAAGAAAATACACCCCTAAAAATCGAATTTTTGACTCAAGCCCCCCCCCAAAGCCAAGGCTCTGGCTACGCCCTTAACTGAAACGTATAAAATAGTTAGAAAGAAAAATTTAATTTCTAAGTTTTCTTTTTTTAAATTTCACTTATCAATCATATGAACCTTTTCGATAATAATAATAGCGCTCAACCACTACTTGACATTAGATTATAATATGAACCTTTTAGAGAACCAATTATCAATAGATTGTTATAATCTGCCGCCTCGTCTATAAAATAAATTTTAAAATTTTACCTTTCTGCTTGTACACACATGGCATAATTATGCCGGATGCGTTTGTGCACACCCTTAGGGAGAAAAATGGATCACCGAAATTAAAAATGATTACTGATCATTTTCATCAGTCTGCGCTGTTGACATGACAATTGTTAATGACAGGCAAATGGCAATTATCAGCAAAACAACAAAAATGGTGGACGAAGAAGTCATTTTTTTGTGTGAAATTTGGTGCTCCCAATTAAACACAATCATTTGCTTTTAAATGGAAAGATTTGTGCACGCACAATTAATCACTAATTAATTAGAGGCAAAATTAGATGCACAAATTTTTGTAAAAAAAACCCATCCCCAATTCGGCGAATTGAATGAATTAAAGATTTGACTTTTGATCCAAAATCAGAACAAAATTACATTATATTCTTTGGTCAGAACAATAAAATTTTGTTGACCGAATCCAAAAATTATTTTTCAATATTATTTAAATTTTCCTAATTTAATTTTATGGTGTGAATAAATAATATTAATTAAAATGCTTTTTATATTCTTAGAATTAAGAAACAATCATTAATTTTTATTCAAAATAAATTAATTAGAACTAAAAGAAATATTTTTTATATCATTGAAAATATTATCATCGCTAATATTCCAATTTCATTTTTTTTGTTTTCTTTTGATCCATTTAATTAGC